>VDFB02323783.1:192452-277550 GCA_007258455.2 Sequoia sempervirens | reverse complement strand
TATATTGCAGAGCAATAGAAAACATCATAGATATTTAGGAATGCTCTCATACAACCATTTCATAGCTTTAGGCATTAACAATTTGGCGCAAGCCAATAGACATTCAAACCATCCATCGGACAACACAGTCCTACACTCTATCACATATCTTTGTGAAAGGACAAATTATATGAAAATTTGGATATAATACCTTCATAGGACATTGAAATTATATCCTAAACCACACAACCATATCTGCAAATATGGAGGAATACAGAGCCAAAAAATTTTCCTTTGTGAGTATCTTCACAGAATCAACATAGTCTTCAAACTATCATTTCTAAAACACCTTTCCTATAACTCAAATGATCTAAAACTTGGATCACACATGATTTAACACATTAGAAAGCTATCTTCCAAACCACAAGAGCAAGGCATCACTAGCAAAGAAATGTGGAGCATTTCTTAGAGACTTTGGCAACCAAATAGCCAAACTACAACACTATTCTGACATCAACAACTCTCTTACATCAATGACAACCAAGTTCTATAATAATCTTAGACGTAGTTTTTACATCAATGACAACCAAGCTCATCAAGCTACAACAATCTCCCCCTTTTTCGTTGATGGAAAAACCATCCTTAGACCACTTTGGTGTATAATCTCTATCTCCCTTAATTTCTCTCTCCTTAGGGAACAAGCTCTCCCCCTAAGGTGTGCATTCTCTCCCCCTTTGAAATCAAGGATAAAGGGAAAATTTATCTCCCTCTTTCAAACGCACTTTCTCCTCTTCAAACCCTCCCCCTTTTAAGTTCATTCTCTCCTTTTTGAAACATCTTATAGGCTTTCTTTGTTAGCAACAACCACTACCTGCTCCCCCTGAGAGGTAGCCACCATTAGTCCAGGAAAAAGGATATGACTTGAATTACTCCCCCTGGACAGATGTACCAACTAGAAATCTAGCAAGAAGGAGGGGAAATTACCCCTAACTTTTGCTAGAGATACTCAAATGTATCCTTTGCAAGTTCCTTTATGAAATTGTTTACAATTTGATGGGTAAGTTCACCAATTTGTGACACAATTTAGGTGTCAAATTGTGAAAAATTGCAAAAAAAAAGTCCAAAATGGACCATTTGGCGCACACCAAATGACTCCAAGTCATTTTGCATGCGCAAAATTTGGTGCTCACCAAATGTAAAAGCAAAGATAAAATCCCAAACTCATGTTTGAAATCCTCATTTGTCTTCAACTCGTGGCTTGGCTTGGAGGATAGGAGGTCTACAATTCGCGCTCGCCAAATTTCACCCATAATTTGCACCATTAGCTTTCTATCTTTCACAAGAATGCTGCCAACATGTCAGAGACGTTGAAGATAGCAAAGAGGTATGTATTTTTATTCAATTTATTTTGAATTTGATTTAGAATGCTGATTGAAATAGGCTTTTATAATAAAGTTTTGTTCTAATTATCAGGGAATGAATCTCCACCTCAAAACTTTGAGAATTCACAGTCACCCCCTCAGGAAGAGCCTCCTATTCAAGAACAACCTAAAACCCCTCCATCAATTCCTAAGAATCCTTAAGGAACACAAGAAAAAATTTTAAATCAAATTGAAAACAATAAAAGAGACATTGAACAATTAATTGGAAGATTAACCGAGCATGTCGAAACCCACCCTTATAGGAGAGGGATTGTTGAATCATTGAAGTCAATTGTAACTCATGTAGGAGAAATGAGCGAGAAAATAATTTTTTGGTCAAATAAGAGGCATGAGATGAGACAATATTATGCTAGAGGTTTTTCATATGTAGATGTTAAAAAACAAAAAATTAACAAAGCCGACTTGTGTGCCATATTTACAGACCTGAAAACCAACACACCTTTGTCTCATACATGCAAGAGGTTCCCCATCCATTGGTTCCACCATGAGTTAATTAAAAATAAATTTTGGGAGCGGTGGTGGATGGTATTTGACCAACCTCCATGCAATAACCATGAGGTACCACAATACTTTTTGAGGATACTCTATTGTGAGTTTATCCTCAATAAGATGCCAAATTATTTTGACATCTTATACTTTCAGGGTAGAGGTAGGGGCTCCACACATGATAGACCTGTTGCATGACGTAATCCACAGTTGGCACTAAGACCCTTGGCCAGACCCATGGTGGAGCATGTCATTGTTCCTTCCATTGTTGAGGATAGTGTAGAGGTGGACACGTCGGAGTCGATTGGCTCACTCACCCAAACCATTTTACAATGTGTGAGGCCTCTAGTAGAGCCTGGTGTGGAGGAGACGTGTAGGCCCCAAGCTCCACCCCACCATTGTGGCGCTTGTGGTGTAGTTTACACGCACAATTATGGATGCAGCTACATATCCTACATCAGTTGCAAAGGCGATGGCTTTCACAGATGATTTTTTGAATGATACATACAACATTGACAATCAGGTAAAATTTAGCAAGTTCATTTAATGTTGTTTATTAAATTATATTTTGAAATTTAAGAATAAGTAAATTAGTAGAATTTTGATTTGATGAAATTTCAGGGTCGGAGTGTTCATGAGACGTGCCCCATTCCTACAGACCCTTATTTTTTCTCGACATTGAATCCACAGGTATGCAACCAGTATTAAAGATATTATTATTTCATTTGAACAGTTGAATTTTATATTTGAATGTTTGTCTCATAACATGCTTTGGATTTCAAACAGTTTCCTAGTGGACCTTCAACCTCCACACCTCACGATTCATTTCCTCAAGGACCTTTCACTCAGGTAGCCTTTATTCAATAATGGTGTTTTAAAACAATGTTAGCTAGTTTTCATAATTTTGCATATACAAATCTAAAAAATTGATGAGAAACACAAACATTGCATTTTTATTCCTTAATCGTGTCACATTATCTTCTCCTAATTCACTTTTTGTTCCTTTATTCCTTCCTAATCCCATCCCATTAACATCTAATAGTTCACCCTACCATTTACTCTTTCATTTACCATTTGCAGATGTTGACATCAGACAACCCTAGTGATGTTGGTGGCACGATGGACCATGGAGTTGCTGCAGCAATAACCAGTTCTAATCCATTGAGAGAGGTATGCAATAGATTATTCAGTTTGACATTATATTCACTCTTTTATGGTCTATTATAGAAAATTTTCACAATACTTTTGTGTAGCTTAATTTCTATCTTGATGGTTACTACAGGTGGTTGTCACTCCAAATCATGGACGTGGTAATGATGTAAATGTGAATGATGACTATCTGTATGCGGTAAGTGATTATATTTTGTTATATGTCATTCCACAATTCAATTTTTGTGTATTAACATCTTTACATTTTATTGTATCAGTTGAAGGTCCAGAGTGAAGAGAGGAGGACTAGTGAGCATGTTTGAAAGACCAGAGAACCAACAATCACTCCATCTAGTTGAATGTTGGAATATGTGCCTCAATACTTACTGACATGGAACTCCTGATGGGAAAAGTCGTTGTGACATTATTCATGTCTGGCCGACTAATTGTTCTAAATCCATTCGAAATGATCATGTCACCAAGACAGAGTTGATGTCTTGCCAACAATGTCTATTGCTATGAATTTTTGTGTTCAGCGTGACCTTTTGTCGAATGGAGATCTCTGGGTGATAGTTTGATCTTATCGGGCTAACTCACGAGTGTCGAGGAGAGGTCCCAGCGAATGGTGAAAGTCTCACCGATAGCATATGGCTATCAGGGTAACACAAGGATCTCGGGGAAATCTCTCAGCGACTACGTGATGTCTCGCCAACGGTGGTTGATTTTTTTATGACATCCTTGCTCGGTGAAAGGTCTTAGTGAAAGGCATAAGTCTTGCCGACTCGGTAAGACTTGGTGATGCTCGATGAAAGGTCTCAGCAATGAAGAGCGGTCTCGCCGACAGAGATAAAAACTAGTGCTTTCGCAGTGACAAAAGACTTTGTTATGAAGTCTTGGCGAGTTGGATAAGTCACGCTGATAGTCTTCAGGACCCACCTGGTGATGCTCGATGTAAGGTCTCAGTGAAGAACAAAGTTTCTTGCCGATAGAAAATGTTCATCGATGTAACATGAAGTGATCAGTGGAAGGTCTTGGCAAGAACGAAGTGTCTTGCCGATACTATAACTCTTCGATGTGACTTTGGATGTCGATATGTGGTCTCACCGAAGAGCGATAGTCTCATTGAATGGAAAACTCACGCTAGCATGACTTGAAGACTTCGGCATGAGGTCTTGGCGATCTGCAGAAGTCTTGCCAATGGCAAAGTAGAGATTGATATGACTTATGGCATTCGGTATGAGTCTTTCCAATGAGAAATATCTTTCTGACCATTAGGGACTTAAGCTGATATCAATAGTGAATACTTTGTTGACATCAGGGAGACACTATTAGTGTCTCACCGATATGCCAACAAAGTTTGAACATATTTGACCGTGTGACCATCCTATGTGGCATCTCATGGACCAATCAGAGGAAGCAAAACTCGAATGATTGGCAGTTGGTTTTTTGCAACAGTGCTACGCTGGAGCTGAACTGCATGCAAGGAAAAATCAATTGCTCGAAAGGAAACTGTCTATGATTGGCAATGACAGATAAGGATGAACAGAAGATAAAAATCAGAATGATATAAGATAAAAGCAGAGCGATTCTGATTTGAGAGGTGAGAGTGAGTTGAATCGGATTTGATGAGAGCATTGTTTGTAACTAATGAACAGTGAGAAAAGCTACTGTGACTAACACCGGAGAGTTGTATCCTTGTTTTGTATGTAATCTGTTGTTACTGTAATACAAAGAGTTTCAGCTTGGTGTGGTGGGTTTTTTCCCGATAGGGTTTTCCCACGTAAATTTGTTGTTCATTTGTCTTTGTGTATTTGTTCTATTTCTGAAAATCTTTCATGTGTGTCTTAATTAGATTGTAATTTGAAAATTAAAAGCCCTGCATTGCATTCTTCCTTGTAGATTTGACATTAGGAAAGTGTTTCCGCACCTCCACTTTCCTTACAAGTGGTATCAAAGCTTGGCCATTTGTGTTATCCTTGTGAGTGGGTTGGGTTTTTTGTGTCAATTCTTTTTCAGTGGGAGTCTGGTAGAGGTCTGATAGTTTAATTCCAAATTAAGATGGCTAGCACATTCGGGAAGATGGAAATAGAGAAATTCAATGGTAGCAATTTTGAGCTGCGAAAACTCAAAATGGAAGATCTGTTAGTAGACCGAAATCTTTGGATTGTTGTGTCTGGAACAATGCCTCAAGGAATGAAGCAAGAGGATTGGGACCTGGCAGATAGAAAATCAAAAGGGCTGATAAGGCTCTATTTGGCAGACTCTTTTCTTCTAAATGTTCATGAAGAAAAGACTACCTCTTCCTTGTGGAAAAGACTGGCATCAATTTATCAAGGCAAGTCCTTGGTGAACAAATTGTTCTTGAGGAAGAAGTTGTACTCTTTGAGAATGCAGGAGGGAGGATCTGTTGATGATCACTTGAATGCTTTCAACATGCCGATTGCTCAGCCAACATCTGTTGGTGTGAAAATTGAAGATGAAGATCACTGCATGCTGCTGCTATGTGCTTTGCTAGATTCTTGGGATCATCTGGTGATGGCTATTGGGAGTACGACATCCACTTTCAAGATGGAAGATGTTGTTGCTTCTTTATTGTTAGAAGAGATGAGAAGAAAATCTTCTGAGATGGCAAAGGAGGCTCTGGATGTCAGAGACAGATCGAAGGAGAAAGGCAAGAAGAAGGACAAGAAATCCATATCAAAATCAGAAGGGAGATCAAAGTCTCCTGGCAAGAAGTCCAAGGTGAAGTGCTAGAATTGTGGGCAACCTGGTCATGTCCGAAAGGATTGCAAGGAGGAGAAAAATAAGAAGAAGAACTCTTCTGGAAATGATTCTTCTCAGAGTGATGCAGATGCCTTCATTGCAACTTTGGCTACATGGGCATCAGATGATGTCTGGCTAATTGATTCTGGAGCATCCTTCCACATGACATCTCATAGAGACTGGTTCACAAAGTATGAAAACTATGATGGTGGAAAGGTGTACTTGGCAAGTGATTCATATTTGGAAATTTTTGGCCGTGGAAGAGTCAGAATACAATTCCCTGATGGAAGAGTGAAGGGAATCAATGATGTGATGCATATACCAGGTTTGGCTCAAAATTTACTTTATGTAAGTAAGCTGAATGATATCGGAGTGCATGTCACGTTCTCTGGAAATGGCTGCAAGATGACTAGAGGCGCAATGGTGTTGGCTAGGGGTGCTCGAATTGGTACCTTGTACAAGTTGGATGCACATGATGTTCAATGCAATAGTGTCTCTCGCAAAGTCAATAAAAGCTACCATGGAGAAAAGAAGGAACGCTCTTTGATGGTGTAAAATCCATGGAGGTTAAACTTCCACAGAGAAGACTATGCTCTGGCATCATAGGCTAGGCCACATTGGTGAGAAAGGTTTAAAAACCTTGAAAAATAAAAACCTGGTAGAAGGGCTTGAAGATTGTAACCTTTAGTTCGAATTTTGTGAACATTGCATATATGAAACAACACCGGGTAGTTTCATTTTATTCCGCCTCACAAATCTTCTCGGGTTTGTTTGATTATATTCATTCTCGAGGTTTTTATCCGCTGAATGCCCTTCTCTGCCTAAATCAAGATACTATGTGTCGCTTATCGATGATTATTCGCTAAGAACATTGTATATTTTCTAAAGTAAATCGTATGTTCACCGGGTTTAAGGAATTTAAAAACCTTGTTGAAAATCAGACTAGTAGTAGAAAAATAAAATGCTTAAGGACTCCATTAAATGGCGGTGAGTTTTGTCTCGCATGAATTCAAAAGGCAATCGGTGACAAATCATGGGGTTAAAAGACATAAGACTACACCTATACCCATAGCAAAAAATGAGCAATAAAGCAGTCTAACAAGACAGAATGGAAAAGAGCACGGGCATGTTGAGCGTTGCTGGCTTAGAGGAGAAGTTCTCGGGGCTAAAGTAGTCTTACAAAGATGTTACTTGGTGTTCATTCTCTAACTCGCCTTGTTGAGAAGACACCTTTGAAGCATGGTCTGGAAAGAAGCCCTCTTTGAGACATATTCATGTCTTTGGCTGTGAGGCATACGCATATGTGCCATTTGAAAAAAGATCCAAGTTGGAAAACAAAGTTGTAAAGTGTATTTTTATTGGCTATAGTGCTGGCATAAAAGGATACAAGCTTTGAAACCCTGAGACTGAGAAGGTTTTGTACAAAAGAAGTTATTCGTGAGCTGGAAGTCTCTACATTGACTGGGCACAAAGAAGAAATCAAAATGAAAGGATAGAAGCGTACCCTTCCTCGACACCGTGATAAAGAGGAATTGAAAATCAAAACGTACATGATAATCGAGGGAAAGCTCAAGTAGCTCGAAAAGTTCTGAAGAAGAAGAAGAACCACCTCAACCTCAGCCTCAGCCTGTGAGGAGGTCAACTCGTGAAAGAAAGCAACCTGATAGGTATGGGTTTTCTTTGATAGAGTCTACTTGTGCCTATGCTTGAATTTCTAGCACTGATGAACCTAGGATTGTGAAAGAGGCATTTAAAATGTCTGATTCAAAATCTTGGTTGGAAGCCATGAATGAAGAAATGGCATCATTAGAAAAGAATGATACCTCGAGTTTGGTGCCATTGCCTAAAGACAGAAGCAACTGCGGGCTGCAAAATGGGTATTTAAAAAGAAAATTGGTCTAGATAGTAGTGTTGAGAAGCATTAAGCAAGGTTGGTCATGAAAGGATATTCCCAAGTGGAGGGGATTGACTAGGGAGAAATATTTTCTCTTGTAGCTAAGCCGACATCTATCAGATTTCTATTATCACTTGCAATAGCTGCATGACCCTAGAAATTGAACGATGGATGTGAAGCCAAACGCTTTCTTCATGGTGATCTTGAAGAAGAAATTTATATGTCCCAAATGGATAACTTTGTGGAAAAAGGTAAAGAAAGACCGGTTTGCAAGTTGAAGAAATATTTGTATGAGTTAAAACAGCCTCTAGAATGTGTGGTACCAAAGTTTCACCCCTTTGTTTTGTCTTTTAGGGATTTGTAAGATCAAAACTGACCACCGCAGTACAAAGCAAAGTGATCAAGTTCCCCATATTGTCTCTCATGTTGATGATATGTTGTTCATAGGCAATAGTAAGCCAATGATTTCGATCTCAAGTCCTTGTCTCCAAAGTTTGAAAAATGAAAAGATCTTGGTGTAAAGTGTGGTATATTTTGGGAATGGAAATAACCAGGGACAGACAAAATAGAAAGCTTTGGCTCGATCAGAGTAAGTATGTCAAGACTATTCTGGAGAGATTTTGTATGACTCATTGCGAACAGCTAATTGTTCCAGTTATGCAAGGAACGAAGCTATCTATTGAGGATTGTCCAAAATCTCCTTCCGAGATGGAGGACATGACCAGTGTGCCATATGCTAGTGCAGTTGGCAGCCTTATGTATGCAATGGTCTGTACAAGACCATACATTTCCCAAGCAGTGGAAGTTCTTAGTTGGTTTATGGCTAATCCTGGAAGGAAACATTGGGATGTTGTGAAGAGAGTGTTTAGATATCTGAAGGGCACTTCAGAGTATGATTTATGTTACCATGGTAACTTGGTTGAATCACAGAGGACTCTCAGTATTCAAGGTTATGTGGATTCTGATTGGGCAGGGGACATTGACAGTAGAAGATCCACCAGTGGATATGTTTTCACGATGAATGGTGGTGCAGTGAGTTGGATGAGCAAGTGGAAGGCTATAGTCACTTTGTCCACTACAGAAGCAGAATACATGGCAGCTACACATGCCTGTAAATAAGCAATTTGGTTAAAACGTTTGTGTTCTAAAATTGGTTTTGATGCAGGAAAAATTACAATTTACTGTGACAGTCAGAGTGCTATATGTTTGGCGAAGAATCCTACTTTCCATGCCAGGATGAAACATATAGATGTACAGTATCACTTTGTATGAGATATGGTGGAGGATGGGAAGGTCTCTTTGGAGAAAGTGGATACTCTGGAGAATGTTGCAGATGCATTAACGAAGCCTGTGAGCATAGACAAGTTCAGGTGGTGTGTCAGTTCGATGGGCCTCTTGGTCCATGAATTTCAGTAGTTTTATTATGCTCTGGAGGTGTCAGTAAGATCTTCGTCAAGTGGGAGCTTTTTGGAATATGTGCCTCAAAACTTACTGACATGGAACTCCTGACGGGAAAAGTCACTGTGACATTATTCATGTCTGGCCAACTAATTGTTCTAAATCCATTCGAAATGATCATGTCACCAAGACAAAGTTGATGTCTTTCCGACAATGTCTATCGTTGTGACTTTTTGTGTTCGGTGTGACCTTTTGTCGAATGGAGATCTTTGGGCGACAATTTGATCTTATCGGGCTAACTCACGGGTGTCGGGGAGAGGTCCCAGCGAATGGTGAAAGTCTCACCGATAGCATATGGCTATCAGGGTAACACAAGGATCTCGAGGAAATCTCTTAGTGACTACGTGATGTCTCGCCGATGGTGGTTGATTTCGTTATAACATCCTTGCTCGGTGAAAGGTCTTAGCGAAAGGCATAAGTCTTGCCGACTCGATAAGACTCGGTGATGCTCGATGAAAGGTCTCAACGATGAAGAGTGGTCTCGCCGACAGAGATAAAACCTAGTGCTTTCGCAGTGACAAAAGACTTCATTATGAAGTCTTGGCGAGTTGGATAAGTCATTTCGATAGTATTCAGGACCCACCTGGTGATGCTCGATGTAAGGTCTCAGCAAAGAATGAAGTGTCTTTCCGATAGCAAATGTTCATCGATGTAACATGAAGTGATCGGTGGAAGGTCTTGGCGAGAAGAAAGTGTCTTGCCGATAGTATAACTCTTCGATGTGACTTTGGATGTCGATATGTGGTCTCACTGAATGGAAAACTCAAGCCGTTATGACTTGAAGACTTCGGCATGAGGTCTTGGTGATCTACAGAAGTCTTGCCAATGGAAAAGTAGAGATCAATATGACTTATGGCATTCGGTATGAGTCTTGCCGATGAGAAATATATTGCCAACCGTTGGGGACTTAAGCCGATATCGATAGTGAATACTTTGTTGACATTGAGGAGACACTGTTAGTGTCTCACCAATATGCCAACAAAGTTTGAACATCTTTGACCGTGTGACCATCCTATGTGGCATCTCATGGACCAATCAGAGGAAGCAAAACTCGAATGATTGGCAGTTGGTTTTTTGCAACAGTGCTACGCTGGAGCTGAACTGCATGCAAGGAAAAATCAATTACTCGAAAGGAAACTGTCTATGATTGGAAATGGCGGATAAGGATGAACAGAAGATAAAAATTAGAATGATATAAGATAAAAGCAGAACGATTCTAATTTGAGAGGTGAGAGTGAGTTGAATCAGATTTGATGAGAGCATTGTCTGTAACTGATGAACAGTGAGAAAAGCTACTGTGACTAACACCAGAGAGTTGTATCTTGATTTTGTATGTAATCTGTTGTTACTGTAATACAAAGAGTTTCAGCTTGGTGTGGTGGGTTTTTTCCTGATAGGGTTTTCCCACGTAAATTTGTTGTTCATTTGTCTTTGTGTATTTGTTCTATTTCTGAAAATATTTCATGTGTGTCTTAATTAGATTGTAATTTGAAAATTAAAAGCCCTACATTGCATTCTTCCCTGTGGATTTGACATTAGGAAAGTGTTTCCGCACCTCTGGTTTCCTTACACTGAATTTCAAAGGCAGCATGGGATCTATTTCCTTCCCCTAGAGGGAAACGACTGTATTAGGGTCATTTTTTGTATGCCTATGTGGCATTTTGGAACATATGTTTTGTACAAGTGGTATATATGTGACATTTTATGTTCATAATATGGATCCTTTGTACTAAGCCTGTATGGATTTTTTAGATATATTCTATATACTTTTATCAATATATAGCATTGTATACCTTACGGATTTTTTATTAAAAAAATATTATGTTGCTACTGCCATTCTTGAATGATGTTATCATGCGTATTGTGTAAATCATATGCTTGAATGTTGTAGCCATATATTTTGTTTACATCTAATGCTTAATTAATTACTGTCGATTGCTCAATAAGGTCCATCTAAAGCATATTGTGTAAATAAGCTCCATTCCTGGCGGTTTGTATCCTTTGGAATGCTTCAATTAATTGTGCATCACTTATTCGCACGTATGCTTCACTTATTCACATGTATACTTCACGTATAGTGTGTGTATTCACATGTATGATTCATGCCTTGAATGCATATCAGCAAAAACCTTTTGGGGAAAATTTTGACAAACCAAAAGTATAAGAGTTTTTTAAAAAGTCAAGAAAAAATTATATTTAAAAAATCGTAAAAAAATTTAGAACAAGAGATCAAATCAATTTATTTTGAAATTGAAAGGTATTTCCATAGCATATAAAGATATAGAGAGCAAATAAAATAAATATTTTAACTAATGAATTGTAAAAAATATTTTTTTGTATATTATATTCATATCATTGATTACATTTTATTGCACATCTTTCAAATTCAAAGCATTACTTTACACTACATAACTAATAACTAGATGCTAATAGATGACAAAATTTCAATTACAATATAGTTTTTCATACATGTCTACCAAAATATTTTGTCAAACAGTTCATTGCCTTGTTGCTATGGCTTAAAGCATAAAACAAGTGCTTTCTTCAACGCTTTTCATGGATGCTTGGAAAAAATCTATCAAAAGCATAATAGCAAGTAGATTGCTAGTAATGAATTCCAGTTAAAAATGTTCGAAATGTGGTCTCATGGCGATGGAATTCCACATAAATTGCTATGGATTTTCATACCATTCCATCACCACGACCACATTTCAGGCATTTTTTCAAACAATTCATTGCCCATTCATGCTACCACATTTTTTCAGACATAAGCTAATACTACAGCATTTTACTCAAACAATTCCAATTAGCTTAAACCCTAAACTCTTGGGAACCTCAACTCCACTTCAACCCTTCACCCCTCTACCTTCTACCCTTCACTTCTACCCTAAACCTCAATGCTTAAAACTATAAACCCTAAACACTTACACCTCTTATAGCTTCCAAACTCCTTAAACCTCTGTACTCATCTACTCCTTAACCTCAAACTATCAACCCTCTACTCCCACAGCCACCGTTTCCTACCCCTTTCACTCCTCAACCCTCAACCCTCAACCCTAAAACCTCTAAACCTCTAATTCTCAACCTCTACCTTAAACTCCTTAAACCTTAAACCCTAAAACTTTAAACCCGAACTCCTCTTCTACTTTAACTCAACTCAACCTTTAACCCTCAACCCTCAACCCCTCAACCCCAACCTCAACCCTCAACCCTTAAACCTTAACCCTCACCCTCAACCCCCACCCCAGTAAAACCCTCTAAAACCCTAAACCCAAACCCTCTACCCCACCCTCTACCCCCAACCCTCAACCTCAACCTCAACCCTCAACCCTCAACCCTTAAACCTTAAACCCCTCTTCTAAATTCTTAAACCCTAAACCCTAAACCCCCTACCCTACCCCTCTACCCTCAAGCCTCCCACCCTAAACCCTTTAAACCTTAAACCCTAAACCCCTAAACCCTCTACCCTCTCTACCTTTAAACCGTAAACCCTAAACCCTAAACCCTAAAACCCTAAACCCCTAAACCCTCTACCCTCTACCCTCAAACCACTCCTCTCTCTCTCTCTCTCAACCCTACACCCTCTACCCTCAAACCACTCCTCTCTCTCTCTCTCTCAACCCTACACCCTCAACCCTTAAACCGTAAACTGTAATCTTTAAACCCTAATCCCTCTACCCTTAACCCTTAATCCCTAAACCCTAAACCCTAAAACCTCTACCCTCTATCCTCAACTCTTAAACCCTAAACCCTCAAACCTCAATCCTCTACCCTTAAAACCTTAAAACCTAAACACCTCTACCCTAAACCCTCTACCCTCTACCCTTAAACCCTAAACCATAAACCCCTCTACCCTCTACCCTCTACCCTTAAACCCTAAAACCTCTACCCTCTACCCTCAACCTTAAACCCTAAAACTCTTAAACCCTCAACCCCCCTCTCTCTCAACCCTTCACCCTCTACCTTCTACCCTCTACCCTCAACCCTCTACCCTCTACCATAAACCCTTAATGCTTAAACCATAAACCCTAAGCCCTTAAACCCTATACCCTGAACCCTTAAACCCTCTACCATCTCAACCCTACACCCTCTACACTCAATCCTCTACCCTCTACCCTCAACCCTCTACTCCCACTCCTCGCTAACCCTAAACCCTGTGAACCCTCTACCTTTTGTCTCTCTCTAAACCTCAACCCCCTCTCTTGACCCCTCGTGACCCTCAACCCTTAAACCATAAACCCTAAAATCTTAAACCCTCAACCCCTCCGCTTCTCTAACCCTTCACCCAACCTTCTACCTTACCCTACTAAACCATCAACGCTTAAACCCTCTACCAACTCTAATATCTACCCTTAACCCTCAACCATCAACCCTCTACCCTCAACCATCTACTGTCTACCGTCTACCATCTACCCTCAACCCTCAACCCTCAACCCTTCCACTGCTTGAATTTGACAATTAGGCTCAATCCTTTTGATGATTGCAATTCTGCTTTGAAAAATCTTCAGCAATTTCTTCAAATTTCTTCTCTGTAGCTTACTAGCTCACTGCTTTCAACCTTCAAGAATTTTTTATTTTGGCTCACTACCTCCAGCAATCAGTTAGGCACACTTTTCACTTACCTTCTATGACAGAGATATGATCAAATTGAATTTGGATAGGATCTACAACTTTTTCTCTCTCTCTTTCAATAGCTTATACAATTATCATAATGCATTACACATCCATGACTCAACCACTAGACCTAGATCAACTAGGTTTATAATATATACATGATATTACATGGATTTTATTATATATGTTGGCCTAATTATTTCATCAAGGTTTAATTACCAAACTAGGGTTTGACCAAGTCAAACCCCTATTCACCCAAAAAAACATTTTTCCCTCTCTTTGTGTGTGCAAATTTGCAGCAAGAAGGATTGAAGATTGATCAAAAGAGCAATTTTGCAAAGTTGTCAATCCACATAAACTTGCCTACAAAATTTATTTATTACTTTTTGACAATGGAATCTAGAGAAATTAGGAGCTAAGATCTAAGATACGAGGACTGTGGGATTAGATTTTGGACCCCTATACAGAGACCCATTCACCCTAGGGAAAATTTTTCCTTGCAAGACATTCAACACCTGCTTTTGGAGCCTGGTACTTATCAATCTGCCCTTCTCAAATCTACCTGAAAGTTGTTGTTTTTGTTTGTTCTATCCTTAAATTTTGTATTTCAAGTTTTACATCACATAATTGAGTTCATTAGGTATTTTATTTTCATCTCTCAAAAGTGCATTTCAGTCATTTATGTCATTAGGAAACAACAAGATCTCCCCATAGAGTTGACTCACCTCAAGGTTGAAATTTAATTGGGAGATCTCTCTTTCTAATGAAACTAGGAAAAGTGAGGGTGTCCTACGTCGTCATTTCATTTTGGTGAACCCTTACCTCATCACATTCCATTCCACCCCATTTTTTTTATGTTTCATTCTAGTGAACCTAGCATTCTTACACTATAAGCTTTTTGATTTTGAAGTCTTTCAAAACCCTAGATCTAGGATTTGCATTAGTTTGCATTACATCTCATTTAGGGTTTTCAAAATTACATTAGTTTACATTTCATTTAGGGTTTTAAAAGTGCATTTTGGCATCCTTTAAAATCTCAAAAATCCAAAACCTTACATACATATTGCATTCATTTTACATAGTAGTCTACATACTAGTGTTTTTCATTCATTTACACTAGAAAATTCAAACAAAATTGTATCTAAAAAGTTGTCATTTTGCTTGTTTTTTGTCATCAAATTGCACTTGCATTTCATCATAAATTTCTGGAAATCTATAATTGAAAGTGTATGTTTAAAACTTGAATTAAAGACCTTAAATATCAACTCAAAAACCCATTTCTTAATTTTTCCAACCCCTGTGCAAGGAACCATTCACCCTAGGGCGAATCTATCCTTATACAAGGAATTTTCTAAATTCTTAGGCATAAATTTTTTTGTCTTCTTTACACCTTGTTGTTTTCATATTTTAGTTTCAGTTTTTGGAATTACAGGTTCTGAAATTTTTTGCATTCAAGTTAATTGGTTAAAACAAGTGCATTATTCAAAAGTAAAATTTGCTAATAAAATGAATATGGTCAACTTCATTAGCGTTCAACCTCGTAAGGTCCAAACCAAAATGTCTCTCGACATTGCTTTCTCATAAAATGATATAAATAAACATACACCCGATGGTCCTCTTCACATAGTTGGAAGAATCAATGGCAAGCCTACCTATGGGATATTAATTGATCTCGTATGTGTAGAGAATGTGATCACCGAGGAATTCGTGTTTATGCATGAACTTTATCGAGACTCTTATAAACAATTGAAAGCATGGATCAAAACACATAATGGTTTTTCTTGCCCTATGATAAGTTTGATCACTCCCATTAAAAGTTAGACCAAAGCAATTAAATGTCTCATTATCCATCATCCCATCATTGGACCAATTTTTTGTGAAGCTAGGTTATCCATGACTACGCTCCATGGATTTTATCCTCTCGGTAGTGCATAAATGCTTAAAATTTCCATTTGTCAATGGCATCTTCACTGTGCATCATAGTGGTTTCAATCCTTTGTCTTCCCATGGGAATTTCTCATTAGATTTATTTTGGCCCAAATCTATGGAACCTATTAAGCCTCATGAGGACTTCTTTTTCAAATATTACTAAAATTTCAAGTCAAAGTGCATGCCAAAATTATCTCTTAGCAATATCACTCAATCCATGATTGAGCCTTCTATCATTGACAAAACCATGATTGAACCAAAACCTCTTTCAAGTAACCAAAAAATATACATGACAAATCCTCTACCTATTTCCTATAAAAGATAAAGAGATAACCATACAATTCCTATTGTTCCTCCTAAGATCAAACAAGTTTATTATTACCTAATTGTGCTTTTCAGCCCAATCAGGTTGGGCTGGGACAGCAATGTTGTTTTACTTTGAAGAAAGAGGAAGGTACACAAAAAATTCTGCTAGAATTTCATTATCATACACAAAGATGCCATAAAATGAAGTGTTCTAGTTTTCATTATGCAATTGTTTTACAGAAAGAGAAAAAATTACACAAACTTTGCATAAAATGGTTGTCTTTTATTCATTTATAAAAGTATGTTTATAAGTTTCCCACACAAGCCATAAGAATAACTGAAATGATGCAACATAAAAAAGTAAATTATACATCTGAAGAGAAAAAATGATGAACATGTGAAAGGAAAATGGATCTGTCATTCCCTAAATGACGAACCCCAGTGTTGATTTGTTGCATCTTCAGCTCCCTTCGTTGGCATGCCCCATAAATGCTTGCAAGAAATAAAGGAGATGATGTTAGAGCTTGAGACTCCATTTCTCCTCATATGTAATATCAACAAATATACAACCTACTTTCATGAAGCATTAAATTAGTTGAGAAGTTATCACAAGTATCCAGGAAAAGTAGAGGATCATCAATCATCATAAGGCTTTGAGCTTCATTGTTTTCATTAACTCTTTTTTTCACTATGCAGATATGGGTACATTTTCCATTGCAGGATTACTTTGTTCAACATCACAGTATGTGGAGGAAAATGTGGCTTCCACAAGGGTTGAGCCCAGCATACTTCCCTCTTAGTTACAAAAGAGGAAATAAATGTAAATTCCATAACTTAAGATGGATGCAAGAGATAAACAGTACTCTTAGAGAGTCAAAAGGGGCATTCATACTAAAAAGAAACCTACATGTAATTAGATGTTACATGGGAACAACATCTTATAGTTGTAGTCTACAAGAGTTTGATTATGTATTGGAAAAACATCAATCTTCAATCACTTACAAAGGAAGATAGTTATAATTATCAGCAACAATGTAAATCTTTTCATGCAAACAAGAAGGACAGTGATATGCCACTATCAAGACAAGGTACAATCACATTATCAAAATGAGAGGACAAACACCAACAGCAAAATAATGCATGACAGTCAAACCATTATAGGGTAGTCCTTATGGTAGGGGCAGCAAGCACACCAAAGAGTACCTTAGAAAATTAATGGACAACCATTTAGTGACAAAAATAGCAAACCTCCAAGGGACAATAGCAAATTTCAGGAAGCACAAATTTTAGGAAAGCAATCAATTGTTGATTGCATGGGCAGTGACTTGTTATCTAGGTGCACTTACACAATAGCAATGACAAGAGCCTCATTGTTGAAAATATGGATTTGATCCCTATACTAAACTTTGTGGCATATGCTACCTATATAGGGGTCTATGTAACTCTTTCATTTTCTTTTCAAACTTTAGCATGAATATGACAGTGTAGTGTTGAATCCTTGGCAAAGAGAAATCAGTGGAATGTGCACTAATGATACCTGGGAAAGATTGATAATGGTATATGTAACATAGAGACTTATCTGAAAGTAAAATACTAAGAGAAATGTGCCATAGAGGACAGTATTTTATCTCAAAGATAATCCATTTTGAGTAAGATACATTCATAGCATAGTGACTGAAAAAGACAGTGTTAGGATAAAATGAAGGAGGATGCATGACAAAATCCTATGGTATGTCAATCTACAATGCATAGCATGCATGTATTTCAAATAAATGATAATCTCAGTGACACATTGAAAAGAAAAGGAACAAACAGTTTGAGGAAGCCCTGAACAACAAAATCTGAGTCATTATATAAGAAACATGGAGAAACAGCCATACTGCTACAGGCATTCATAAATATGCAAAGTAAAGAATACCCATTCTTTAAAGACTTTTGCGAGCACCCAGTTGGAGTTTGTAAGGCATAGTGAAGAAAAGCGGATTTGGAAGAAAAGGGGACATAGTACAATCCATGGAAAGACAAATGAACAATCATCACTATATAAGGGTTTTTCAAAGGAGCCACGGTCTGGCAAAGAAATGAAGAAAACAAAGCCTAGTAGAGGTCTTTGGGTTGCAGCGGGTTTTGAAACCCTTGAAACACTGTGAAACCTAAAGAGAAAAACCTGTAAAGAATGCTGACAAAGAGGCCACACATGCTAATGATTATCATATTTTAGAGGAAAGATACAGGAAATAATACACTTTTTTCATCATTTTTCTACAGCTTGAGCAAAGAATCATTTCTTTTAGGAAGATGGAAAGTCTCAGTATACATAAGATGAAAAACATAGAAACATGGAAAAGATACTAGAAGAACCTCATTTTTCATCATCTTTTGCTATTTTCCCAAGCACAAACAGTCATTTCTTTCACAGATAAAGGAAAGAATCTCAGCTTTTTCAAGAAAAAGACCAACTTACCAGTAGTGTGGATGCATTCAATCTTGCAGAGAACTCCAACCCTAGCCGTGGTGGCGACGCAACATAAGAGGCAACAAACTTGTTAAAAATAAAAATGCAAAGTGAGCCCGTGAGTTAGGACTAAACAAACTTTTAGGTTTTTCATGAAAACCTAACTTTGGTCGCCAAGATATTTTTTATCACTTTATTTTACAAACATTGCATATGTATTAATGCCTAAACCTTGCTCAAGTTTATTTTTCCAAATTCATAGTGAGGGATAGGTCAAGCCCCTTCTATTTTTGCATCAAATTAAAATGAGAATTAATGTGTAACCAAATATTAAAAGTAATGTTCTATAAATTACTTTAATATTTAGCATAGGGTAATCTTCACATGGAAACTATTAAAGCAAGTCATATTGATTAGCTTTAATATTTATTCAAATAGTTATCCTTGTCTCAAAACCATGAAAAAATAGAAAGGGGGTGGAACTGAAGCTTTGCACATGCATTTGGAGATATTCAGAGTGATTTTCCTCTCACTTTCAGTTAAACAGAAGTGATTTTGGAGTCCCCTTTGGTCAAAAAGTTTGAGAGGAGGAGTTTGGAGCTATTTTAGCTCAATTTGGATCAATTATAAGCCCTCATTTTTAGGCTTATCTCTTCTGCTCGTGAGGCATATTGAGATAGATATTTTTCAATGTAGTTAATTGTAAGTGCCACCTCTTGGCACTTTGAGACTAGTTTTGTATTAAAGGAGAAAAGCTTAGGCTTTTTCCCATAGTTCTTGCTTTTTTTCCTTTGCATTTAGCAAAGAGGAGATTTTTCTTGTAACTCAACATTTATTTTCACATTTTATATACAAAAGCAACAATTATTTTAGCTTATTTTTATCAGTATTTGCAGAGATTCCTTCCATTGTTCAATAGAATCAAGTGTTTTCCTTCTTATTTTCAGGCATTGTGTGTCTCATGAACAATTTTGATGAATATTTGATGTGTTTCAATAGTAAAACCTTTAAAATTATGTCATATTCATGGTTGCATTTATGCAAAAGCAATTAAATCGCATGTCATAGGTTGTGCTAGTGATTTATCTCATCTTCCAAGTTGTGAAATCATGTTTTCCTTCAGAAAAGATAGGTTAGTCAAAGCCTGTTTATGGAATATTTATGTGATCAAATTGCCCAAATTGAGTTGTGTAAACGGATTTTTTTTAGAAGTATTTGTGAATCAAGCTACAGATTAATTACATTTCGGTGCATCACCTCCTAGAGTTAGCTTTTAATTTCATTAGTTATCCTTCTTCCCTTTTCCCACTAAAGATTCATTAGTTTCTAGGATATCTAAAGGGGAACTGGCCCATAAATATGGAGGTTCATTCTCACAATAGGTCACCCACAACCTGAGTTTGATCCCATGTTGCATAGGATTGTTGAGTTTCACACTTATCTAAAGGGCACAATCATTCATGCTAACATTTATAAACCTAAAGAGAAAGTATTTGACCAACCCTCGATGGTTCCTTATGTTCCTCCCTTGCGGGAGGAAAAGAAACCTATGGTTGATAAACCCATTCCTACACAATCACAACTTGAAAACCATGTAAAAAGAAACCGAAATACTAAAGATTGTAGGTGTAGACATTGTGCTATTGCTCATTAGCTAAAATATGAAAACAAAGAAGTAAACCAAGATAAAAATTTAACTCAAACAATGCATGATGATTCTCCACCTTCACCACAATCGAAACATGAAACCTCTATGGACATTATCATTAGACCTCCTATTGTGATTAACTTGGATGATGATGATGAGATTATTAAGATTGATGAGGAAGTGCACAATGAGATGAATTTTTTATTTTCTTGATTCTATGAATTTAGATGAAAATGACCGTGATGATCCTCCTAATAAGAGTGCATCACCATGTGTTGAACCTTGTGATTGTCCTAGTATGGAACTCATTGTTTCCCCTTTGCCTAGTCATCCACCTTCCATATATGGTAAACAAGATTGGGATGCAAACAGCCCGCTTTAGGTCAGCTCGCATGTCTCATACTAGCTTTATATCTATTCATGTTCTTTGTGTGATTGCATGTGTGTAATGTGATCCCCCATATTGTGTTGCTTGGCATGTCTTTATGTTTGTGAGCCTACTTTGGATGAACCTTTTCACTCTATTGGTGCAAGGATACAAAGTGAATTTTTTGTGACATTCGTCTATTCATATCTTCATTCTTCTATCTATCATGACCATTATCTTTTTCACTTGTCTTGTGTTTCCTTTTGGGGATGATGCAAAGCATTGAGATATTTAGGTCTCTTCCATGTTGAACCAAAAGGCTTCTCCTTTGTTTATCTCTTTATGTGTCATTCTTCCTTTTTGCTCGTTGTTCCATGAGTTATTTGGGGAATGATGATGATTCCCAGCTCGATTATATCACTATAGCAAAGACATTGTTGGGAAAATGTGTCACAACCTTGCAATTACATAAGTTATTGTTGATACATAATGTATTTTTCATATGACAATGACGGGGGGCACAGGAGGGTCCCCTCATGAGGGGTCTGGGGGGGTCACCCCCTGGCTGGGGGTCTAGGGGGCAGCGTCCTCAAAAGCCAAATTTTATGTACACTTTATTATTGTAAATCTAGACCGTTCATCATTATGTCTCATATCTAATGGTCGATGTTTTTTGTTGGGTTGAATTGCACTAGAAGGTAACCCTATTTTATGAGGGAATTGTATTACGGTTGTGTATTGTGATGTATTATGAGAGTCTAATAGCAGTCGTGTTGTGTCTAGATCTTTGGTTGGTGATAATCAGGTATGAGAATCTTACTATGTAAGTATATTGTAATGTTTGTGATTTTTGAATAATATATTGGGCAGCTTTTGGAGTGTGGGATTTTTCTCCTGAAATGGTTTTCCCCACATAAATCACTATATTGTGGTATGCATGATATTTATGTTTATTTTTGTTTAAGTTTATGTAACTGTTAAATATTTATAAAATTTGTGCATTATCCTCCTCTCAAGATTAGTGTAGGAAGTTGTTCCACTACCTTAGCTTCCTTACAAACATGCGTTGACCCCAAATCTATGGATCCCTTATGTATTATCTTAGGATTGCATCTGGGGGGAAACCTCCTTTTCATTATGTAGCTTTATTTGGAAACATATGTTTGGCATAGGGATTTTCAAATAATCTCTCATGTCTCTTTTATCTATTGTCTTTTATCATATTCTACTTTAAAGTAATTGCTCACAGCATGGTGTTTAGCAATTTCTTTAAAGTGGGAAGCATTATGCCTCCCACTTGTTGCTTGCTTGATGACATGACCTCTTGTTTAAGGTGTGGTCTTCTTACTTTACGTGATGTGTCTTCTTGGTGGTGACATTATTTTTGATGTCCTTCAAGAGCGTGACCTTTCTTGGTATATGGCATTCCTCTTAGTGGTAATGCTATGGCTTGCATTCCCTAACCTGTGTGAATCTTTTATCTCTCGACTAGTTCTCTCTTGATGGTGATATTGAGCATGATGTTCCCTAAAGTGATACCTTTCATGAACTAAGCAAAACCCCTTTGACTATCATAAGCAAAACTCTTGGCTGCCAAGCATAACACAACTTGCTTTGTGGTGCCTTTATTTCATGAGTGTCTAGCATAATACAGCTAGCTAGCCTTATGATTGTTGTGCATGGAACCTTATCAAACTTATCAAGGAGTATAACTTTGGTATGGTTATGGCTACACACCTAGTGTATATCAGATTGCACCAGACCATTATGTGTTTCTCATATTGCCTTGAGGCTCACCTAGTCTATATTAGATTGCACTAGCCTTTGTGAGCGTATCGTTGGATAAACAACCTAGGCTTGATCCATACCGTTTGGACAAATAGTTGAAGCTTGATCTATTTTTCTTTTTTATCTTTGCATTAATTTTGACATTGTATGATGTATCTTGTGTCATTGTTGCATTCGTATGTATTTTTGTGCCTTTGTTGGTTTTCCATGGGATCTTTGATCCTAGGGGCTTGATCATCTTCCTTGATCTTTTTCATCTCATCCTTCTAACAGTTATACAATTATACCCCTCTTGATGTATATTTTTCTACTTTAGTGTGACTTTGAGCATAAGCTCATACTCTCACTAAAGTCGGGGCTAAATGTAGTGTAGACAAATTTACTCCTTTACATTTTCACACTATATTTGCATCCCCTTAATTAATATTCTAATTTCCTAAATTATGCATTCCTAAGCCTTATTATTCTCATTTTTCGAAAGGGATACCAACATTAAACAATTACCATCATTATTTTAAACACCTTGGAAATTGTGTGTCCTAGATTTAGGTCCTTAAGTGCCAAGACCCAATTTTTAATATGTTTTTGGTGGCATTTTAATTATTCAAATTCAAGTTTCAATGTCGGCTTGTGGAATCTAATTTTTTGGAAATTAGATAAACACCTACAAATGCATAGTCTTTTTATCATTTAAAATCTAAGAAGCATGATTTAGCATTAAGGAAACTTTCACAAGAAAAAATATTATTGAAGAGAAAATTGAAGAGAAAATTTATCAGTCATCTATAGTAGAAATCAAGATCATATCATCATGTCAAACTTATGTGTGTTCATATTATGTTTTGGAGCTAACATTGTGATGTAGGTTTCAAGCATTCAAGCATCAATTCAAGCAATCATTCAAGCCCATTCATGCAATATCCAATTCTTAGAGAGATGTGTTGACTTCAATCCTCTAAGGGCATCCATTAAGGGTTTAGTGAGTTGTGACATAGCATTGTTCATTCATTAAATTCTTTCCATTTTATCATTATTTCATCAAGGTTTAATTATCAAACTAGGGTTTGACCAAGGAAAACCCCTATTCACCCAAAAACAAATATTTTTTCCTCTCTTTGTGTGTGCAAATTTTTAGGTGAAGAAGGATTGAAAATTGATCAAAAGAGAAATTTTGCAAAGTTCTCAAAGTTTTCATCAAAGTTGTCAATCCACAAAAACTCACCTACAAAATTTATTTATGACTTTCTGACAGTGGAATCTGGAGAAATCATGACCTAAGATCCAAGATTTGAGAACTGTGAGATCAAATTTTGGACCCCTGTACAAAGACCCATTTTCCTTAGGGAAAATTTGTCCTTGTAGGACACTTAACACTCACTTTTGGATCCTAGTACATATTAGTTTTTCCTTCTCAGATATGCCTAAAACTTGTTGTTTATGTTTGTGATATCCTTAAATTCTACATTTCAAGTTTTAAATCACATAATTGAGTTCATTAGGTATTTTATTTTCATCTCTCAAAAGTGCACTTTAGTCATTTTTGCCATTAGGAAACAGCAATATCTCACCATAGAGTTGACTCACCTCAAGGTTGAAAGTCGATTCTATCCTTGGGAGATCTCTTTTTCTAATGAAACTAGGAAAAGTGAGGGTGTCCTAGTTCATCATTTCATTTTGATGAACCCTCACCTCATCACATTCCATCGCCCCATTTTTATGATGTTTCATGTATATATAATAATATAACTGATATGCATAACTATTAATTTTCATTATACATATACATGTTTTATAATAGCCGTGGATATCCTTGCGAACATGGTCAATTATATGGTCCAAGTGTTGCAGTTGAGTTGTGACGACACTATGGTTGAAGTGCTATACTTTTGCAATTCAATGGGAATTAAAAGGCCCTAGAATAAGTGGAGATCGCATAGGAATATGGAGGTTGGCACACAGGTTTTGATCCAAAAGCACAAAGACTTGGAGATTAAAGCTACGCAAATTTTTACCATTGACCTTCAAATTTTAATAACAAAAAACATGTATTCCAATCACAATGTGATTGTCTTAATTGTTGATTTAATTACAGGAACATACATCAATCTGATCTCATCTCTTTATTTTATCATTATTTAGTGTTAAAAATTCATAGGATAGATGGTAACAGTAGTTATAAAGCATGTTTAAACATGGAAATAGAGCAGAACACACTAATATAATTATTCTAAAGCAAATGATCTCAAGACCTACCTATTACGCTACTCCTTGATTATTTTCAATAGTCTAATCTCAACCTAAGCTCGATGCAGATGATTATCCCTCCTCCTCAGCCTTCTAATGATCTCCAAAAAATCATCCTCCTTCCCTTCGTTGATTTGCTCTTATTTATGATTTTAATATTTCCATGAAAAAATTTCAACTCCAATCTTTATTTTTAAAACTAAACTTTCTTCTCATGCTAGGATTGCATGATTTATCATGCAAATCTTTTGAATTTAAACTTATTTTATTTAATTTTGTTTTCTTTTTAATAATAATCCATTTATATATTTATATATAAATAATATCATTATCATATTATTATATATATAAAAATATAAACTATGAGATTTATCATTATCAAACATTTGAAAATAAAATATTTTATTTTCCTAATTAATTTATTTTTTGTAAACAAAACAACCATAAGACAGTCATTATTTAAATCATAGCGTACGATAGGCAATGATGTATTCATGATAACACAATGTAGGATTAATGTAACTATGTGAGTGTGTGTGTAGGATTTACAACATGCTGACTATTTCCAGTGGCTAGGTCATCTCTACCTCAACCATGTCACCTTCAACCTGTTCCTGCATTCATTTGCACTCAATATATCGTCAATAAGTTAGATCATAAAACCATAATCAATAATCAAAATATTTGCATCATCATTTTAATCACAATAGAATGCATTTTAAAGATAACATCTAATTTATCATCCACCAAAACACATTAATGCTTCAAACACATATTGTCCAATGGTCTCATCTGGTTCCATTTATTATCAAATAAATTTCATGCAAATAAAATTGAGATGTGACAATATGGCATCTTTTTGGGTTAACACAAGAGTTTTACCATCATTGAAGGTAACAAACACTCGATTTTTAGGTGCAACCATTTGAAATAATGTTTTTTATATGGATGGAAGGAATCCTAGGTTGTGATATTCTATTGGACGAAGGTGTGGAATGAGCCCTTGGAGATGGTGTTATATAATCTCTAGTTCTTCTTATTGGTGACAAAAAGCATCTATTTCTTCTTTTAGAAATGGTAAATGATAGTGCAATGTATTGAAAGTTACCTCTAGAAGATGCACTAGTATGAATCCTTGGCATGAAATTTCATGTCTGCTCTGGAACCGAGATTTGTAGAGTTAGCTCAATAGAGTCACTAGGTACTTATAGGACACATCTTTAAGGCTAAATATGTTGAGAGCAACACCAACTTCTCAATAGAATGATTTAGAGATTATTAAACTATTCCCATCATGCATGCCAGAAACTGTTGTAACTTGGAATTACACCTTATTAAACATGTTGTTCAATATTCCAACTAACCATGGGATTGATCTTTAGGTGTAGGACCCTTAAAATGAAAATTAAACCTCTAGAGAAGGCTGACTTCCTTTCTAATATAAGTGCAGCAATGCTGGTCCAACCAAGTACCAAATAACCCTAAAACTACCCTACTCTACCACCTTGTCGAGCAAAAGGGAAGAGAGGAATATAAAAATGAAAGAGCGATGATGCACTAAGATCAAAATATGATTCTTCATGCTTATTATAACACAGAGATATAATGAAATTTCTAAAAGGATTTACAAAGTTTTATATTCTATCAATTTTAGTAAGTTGTATGGGCATTAGATTTTAGCAAAGGTTAAAATGGAAGGAAATAATCCACAATTAGTTTTTCCAATGAATGTAACACAATATATCACATAGAGAAATAGATAACATGCATTCATAAATGAAGGTAAGAATATATTACATGATAAATCAAAAATGAAGAGAGGTAAAAGATGGCCAATTTTCATTAAATCAAAGGCTTCAACCATGTTATAGTAGTAGAGATACAAGAAATGTATGTCTCTATAGAGAACTAATGAAAAATATCCCTTTATAATGAAGCTTAACAACCTTTTATTCTTTGTCAAATACTAAAGGGATAGAGTATGTGGAAAATAAGAAACCCTAGTTGTAACCCTCTACAAAATATATGACGAATCCAAGTGAAAATCCAATCTATGGCATGAAAGAACATTCTTGACATCCATGCTACACTTCAATATTGATGAATATAGCAATGAAATGAAGAAAACCCTATGAAATCCACTATAAAATGTAGTTAGGGATGTCCTTCTAACAAAAAGGAGGCCCACAATCATAAATGCAACATGGAATGTCACTTTTCTCTTTTGGGTCTATGGAGAAACATTAAAAATCAATTTTGGAGCCTTCATGGATCAAATGGAGTAGTTGCATAAGTTGATGAGCATTGATGGCACTTCTTGTGTGTTGGTCCTTTACAAAAAAAATACCATTACAAATATTTGACACGCATCTACCCTTCCCTCTGAACCCCACAACATTATGATGCTCTTCCCTACCATTGAATCTTTATTCAGATGTGATGAGAAAGTGAACTACATCAATACATGTCCAGATGCCCTAAAAACTCCCACAATCTAGATACATATGAGACTTCCACAAATCCTTCACCCTAAGAGCCTTTGGTTTGCACCATGACCTAAAAAACCCTTCAAAATCTAGTTGGATAGCAAGCTTTGATAGTGACTCAATAGAGAGGTATGATGATGTCATGATGACATGGAGGAGGTGACAAAATGAAGCGTAGGTGAAATGTGGAAGATCAAACTTCATCGAAACCCTATAGAACATTGAGCGGCAACTGCACCTCTGGAAGATGTACGAATCAATTAGAAATACTCATAAAACCAGATGGAAGTGAAACTACCGTAAATATGGAAAAAATAGTTGCTATCGGCCTTAGTCAAGAAATCCACACAATCGACAATCAGATGCGGTTACTGGCCTCCATCTTCCCACAAAACTCATACTTAGAGATTTTAGCTTTATCATCCATAATATAAAAAATTCTTTACATCAGGTCCACATGGGAGGGAAACTGACATCTAAACTTCACTTTTACCTTTGAATCAGTTTAGATGTCATTATCCCACAGGTATCTACCTACAAGCTTATACTTAGTTGATTATTAGCTTTAGACGGTGAGCTTCATTTGCAACTACAAGAAAACCATTGACATCCATACCTATCATTCATATTCGATTCACTTAGGAATTCCTAAAAGACCAAATAATGTCACCTTTTCTATAATGTGGGAAAATCCATCGAAACCAACAAGTATCAGACCAGAAAAAGTTTTGATTCACTTAAATATTTGCAAATGTTTCATAGTGTCTTGAAAGCCTGCAAAGATTTAGCAGTAGGTTGAAAACCCACAAAATCATAGCTTGCTCATTTTATATCCAAATTCCACCAAAATCTAAATGGGGATACCCATTTGGCTTCTACGAGATGGAGTGCTCAAAACTGTATTTTGTATTTAGGTAAATTTGACTAAGGGGACAAGCAAAGGAACCATAACACAAAAATATAAACTTAGGTAATATGGCCCAAATAGATCTCTTAGATCGGTTATAAGTAATGGGCCATAAGGTGGGAATAAAATTCCAATAGGTTGCATAGCCTCTCTTCTTCTTTCTTATGAGGGAGAATTTTTCTTGCATGGGGTTTTGTTCTTATCATTATTCTTTGAGAGATTTTTTTTGTATTTTCTCTCTTATGGGGGGAGTTTTTTCCCATTGGGTTTTCTCCCTTTTTACACTTTTATGAGAGATTGCATTGTACTTAGGTACCTCATCAAACTTAGTTTTCGGGACCTAGTTTCTTTGCTCCCACCTAAGCTATGCATAAAATGGGGGTGCTAGTGTATAATTAATCCTACTTAAGAGTGCACTATTCTTAGTCATGTGTTATTCTTAGCCTAGTCTTAATTTAGTGGTTACATGCCTATTCTTAGGCTCACCTATATTAAGGATCCACTAAATTTAGTTGGTTTTTACTCTATATGTACTCCATATTAAGAGTTAATTCATCATCCCATTTAGCTATTTGTTTACATATTATGTATTTTTATTAATCTTGCAGGTAGGAGCATGCATTTGATTAACTTGTGTGGGTCGTCAATACAAGTATTCATTGCAATGAACTTGGTGATTTATTCAAAAGCTTCTCAAATTGGTTATAAGTATTAGGTCATAAGTAGGGCTAGACATAAAAAGGAATAGCCTCAACCAAAAAGTAATACTACAAGGTTGAGTCCCAACAAGCTCTATTTGGGACATGTGTCACTTGCTAGAATAACAAGAAACCAATTATCTCTACATTACTAACAAAAAATGATGACCGAAAGGAATGATCGGGACTAACTAACACTTCACCATGACAAAGAAAGGTCATGAATACACAAAAACACATATAACAAACAAAAACAATATGTATAGGTTAGGAAAATATATATCCAATGACATGGAAGCTCAAATTATGAATATATGGTTGAAAAACACAACTCAAAATATAATTGTAAGTCACACCCTACAAACAAGATCCATGACACAACACTATGAACAAATTGCTACATCTGCTTGCCTCTATTAAAGAAAAAACTATTGAAGGAGCTAATTTCCTTTGAGCTAGTGTTACATTCATCACCCAACTACAACAAATTAAGTCTTTTATTTACATGCATCAACCTATGAACATTTCCCAAAAGGTGAAATTCAACTCCACTATCAACACTACCACTATAGGGAAACCATAAATAATAGGTGCTAGACTTTATGCATGATGCATCATTCATATATACAATAAAAAGGGTTAAAAAAATAAATTCAAGCCAACATTACCACTTGTGGATGGAAGAAAATATTCATAATTAAAATCTTCATCCTTGTTGATTTCTAAACTTGATTTCAGGAAAAAATAAAATACCTCCAACTCATATGCAAAGAAAATTATACCTAAAATTTTTGCCTATCACAAGGAATGAAATCATCTTGCATTCCAAATTGGAACACCTCAAGCACATGGACATTGTTGAGTTGGGCAGCAACATGCTAATTTTCTTATTCACATATGTGATGTTGCTCAAAATATTCACAACTTGCATGTTATACCCATTTAAATGACACATTTTGGCATACCATATCGACTTGACCTTCAAAAAGAAAAAAACATCATAATTAGCTACATCCATATCAAACCCTAGGACAATAGTTGGCTAGCATACATCACTATTACATATGCTAACACACTCCATTTTTGGATTATAAATTTTATTTGCATTTCCATTATCTTAATTAACATAAAATTAGAACCATGAGATAGTTCATGTGAAGAATCATGTTCATCAAATTGTCCTTATATTTAAAACTCATTTTGATGATATATTGTGTGACATGCACTACTAAAATCATACCCATGACACACTTTTTCTTCCACACTCACTATTGTAACAACACCTTTTGACCTTTTTGAAGCATAATCTACATGAAGAAAACTACAAGTATTGTACCGAACAAACATTCTTTCATATTCTTTCATATGATCTTTGTCTTTACACTCTTCAAGAGCAATTTCTTCAAATTGAAAATCATTTGTTGTACTAAAATTATTTTTTGCAATCTTATCATTTAGTATAGTTTTTATAGAGCCTCTCTAATTTCTAATCAACTTGGTGCTACTAGGTATACAAACAACTCAGAGAATTAATTCCTAACTGAATAGTTCATCTTTCACAAGAGGTTGCATTTAATTATCAACCAAGGACTTGTAAACTTTAGATGGTGTTGGTACAATATATGTGTTCTTGGACTCTAGGCGCACCCTACACAATTGAGTATAGGCAATCACACATTTACAAAAGACTGTAAAATCTAGAAAATTAAATAAATTACTAATTCACAAAACAAGGTAAATAAATATAAACTATTACCTTATGTTATGGGTACCTAACACTCAAGACTGTAACTGTAACTGTTAACTGTTATGTTATTAGCTTGATTAATTAACAACTAGAAAAATCTACTAGCAACTAGGTCTACTCCTCAATAACAAATCCCACTATATAGGGCCTATGGGGAGTTTTATTCATCTAGGACTAAAAACAACCTCATAAAGAAGTCATCCACTCTCCCTCAAAGATAGGAAGAGGACTTAGTCTAATAAAAGAAAACAACTATGAAACAAGAGGAGAAACTAATTTAGAACTCTTATGTGTAACAGTTAACCATTATGACAAAGACGTGTTCTTGAGAATAGTCATGTCATAAATTAATCCTGTTGAGGATAGACTCCTTCTCCTCCCGGTGGTCTTATTTGGTGAGAAAAAGTATAAAGTGGTGATTCACAACTAATCAATAAATGATCACCTTCATTCCTTCTAAAAGTGTCATGCTTTGGTTGTTTTGACCTCTCTCCTACAACCGTCCATGGTCCTTATGTTGGAGGTTGGAAAACCTATTACTGTGGGTTAACAATCTTTCTTGTTGCAAGATGTTAGTTTCATTCCTAAGGCATCCACATTATTAACAATTATAATTAAACATAGAATCATACTAAATCTCATAGATATTCATGCATTCATACATGCATATATCAACATAACTCATTTATATTCCCACATACTTAAGTTTGCTTTAAAGTGTATAAAAGGCATACAAAAGATCTATAAAGTCTTGGGAATGTCTATGAAATAGCAAATGAAAGCATAAAATAGTAAAAGAAAACTAGCCATTAATTGACCCCATCAATTATTTCTATACTATCCTCGTGTAAACAATCATTAACAACTTCATAATTAGAAACATGGGGAAAAGAAGGATAAATATCAAATAAGAAAGATATCTCTCATCCATCCTTTACATTATTTGCATGTGCATCAATATATCAAGGATGGTAAAGGGCCTGCAATGAGAGTGAGTAAGCTATCCCACTCTTTGGGCTCAATTTAAACTTGGGAGGGTGTTCCCAAATGTCTCCTTAATAGGCTTTTTTATCAAATAAAATCTAACATAATAGTAAAAATTAGCAGTTATAACCAACTATACACCTAAGCCTATTTTTTCTCACTAGATCAAGTACATAACTAGTTGCTTTAAACCTCTATATAGATGATAATACCTTACAATACACCTAAAAAAATATTGATAGTGTTTAATCCCTTAAGATGGTTTATTATATCATTGTTTACACATTGGCAAGGTGTAAACATACTGTTCAAACTCTCTAATGGCTTAACAATTGTATTTCATTTAATATTTTTCATTAGTTTATAAAATTGAATACTTTACAACATGCATAAAACCTAATATAAACCTACAAATTAATTATAATAAATATATTAGTTAATTAAAGTGTTTGATCTTCAACCAATAAGAACTTGTTCCTACTCCATTAGGCAACAAAGTAATGAACAACAAAGAGGAAAGAAATGTAAGAGTATCAACAAAACTAGATATGTATTCATAAACAAATTAGAGATTACATTTCATACAATGGACATAATTTATAATATATTACATAAGTACAATGATTTGCATGAAATATAGGAGTGGTTATTACAATTTTTTTATATTGCATTAGGTGGTCACACACACACACCAAACCTAGTTACATTCAAACTAGTGAATGCGGTGAGAGGGACTATATGATTGTAACTATACAATCCCTTGAATCACTACAAAACATCATGGAGATATATCACTATATAGATGTGTATTTATAAACTATTTCTACACTCTACAAGATACATTCATAAATTTGCAGTTCAAACTTGCATAATTTGATGCCCTATAAATATTTAGAGACCATTCTTACCATAAAATTGGTTTGATGACAAATCTTGTATATGAACAACTGATTAGTTTCAATAGATTATTCATTTCATTAAGTCCAATTGTCATGGGAGCCTCAAGATAATGAAAAACATTAATGATAAGATGAAACCCACTTGCACCCTATTAACAATCATCATCTCTTTGACAGTCTTGTTCTAGAACATGTGAAAATTTCTTATAAAATATTGAAATCCATGTAAGAGGCATAGGGGGATATGTTATCCTTTGCAAATCCATTTTGTATTAATTACATTCTTAGATCATGGAGGAGCTATAAAATCCATTACAAGTATCACAAAGGGATGGCATAAAGAAAATGGGTCACAAAAATCTAATATTAAATGAAACATGAGTTGGCCTTATCATTTACTCCTCTTAAATATGAATTTGCATGATTTAACAATGAATTTCAAGCATAATCCAATTTTATTAAGTGATTGTAGACCTCCATTGGATCAATTTTAGGGTTTTCATGTCATGTTTTCTCTATCCTTACAAACAACAAGCAAATTTATGTGCTTTTGGATGAACAATAGTTTTTTTGGGTGGTAGAAACCCTAAAATAAAAAATGATGATGTAAGCCTAGTAAGAAAGTGGTTTTCTAAGTGCATAAGTATGTAGGTGAAATAAAATGACAAATAATTGGGTTTTTTAATTTATCAGGGATCAAGGTTAGGGGTACCTCATGGAAGGTACTCAAGGAGAGGGAAGGTCAATGGACCAAAAATATTAAAGGGGATTGGACCTAGGTAGGGTGGCATGATGAGATAGGAAAGTTTAACATCCAAATAAGGAATGAAATGAAGTGGGGGTGGGAAGAGAGGTATGCATGGAAAATAAACTCTGACAACTATGATAGTTTGCACCAGTTTAAACAATTCAACCAACAATATAAAAATTATACATTTTTTTGGAAATTTGGAAACTATAACACATTATATGCACAAGGGGAATGGTATAAGAGAAAATTTAAGCAAATATAACAACTCAATACCCACAAAAAACTTCTTAGATCGATTATAAGTATTGGGTCGAAAGAGGATTAGACACACAAATAGGAAGGGACTAAAGCAAAAATTATCATTGTGGGGTTGAGTACCAACATATCCCTACATGGAAAACATTAATAGTACTAATCAAAATATGGTACTTAATTGAAGAAGGTGGTTGACACACTATTTAAGAGTGTTAAGACATAATTGATTCATACTTCCACCTAGAAAAATAAGTTTAAAATTGGGATTCATTGAGGGAATATGATGAAATGATTTGGATTCATTTTTTATACTGGATTTTTTCTTCAATTGTATAAATCAAGAAAAAAGAGTATGGATAGAGATGAACCATGGTACATTATGATTTTTGTAAAACTTTTGAGTTATCTAACCAAAATAGACAAAGAATGAAAGAAATAAAACTACCCATGGAGGAAGTATAAGGAAAATTTGGAGAAAAGATTAAAATATTGGTACCCCAAAAGGAGAAAGGCATATTGAAATTAATAAAGTATATGGATAAGATATATGCAATACCCTAAAGGATATGTTATAAGGCTAAGAAAATAAAAGTACAAAAGTATGAAGAGGAAGATCCCAAAAACCTAGAGGTATAAGTAGAAGAGGGGGAGAGGGAGATATTGTTGCAAAATATGGATAAATTGTAATGCTTTTACCAACCCTTAAAATTAAATAAGAAAACATGGCATAGGAGGGTGCACTTAAGCTAGAAATAATTGGAGACTATTGGGAGGAAAATAAAGTGATATGGATTGTACAGAGGTGCTAAAATATTATGAGGATTTGTTCCACTAACCACTCATTGGTCTAAAAGATATCAAAGATGAAGTAGGGATTATAAAATTAACTAAAGGAATGTATGAAATTGTAAAGGAAGAAACCCTATTGCTTAAACCTAAATCTTAAAGTTAAGATGAAGAGTTTTACAAGATGTTGGCAAGAGGGATTATATAGATTGGGTTAGTACAATGGTAATACATCATAAGAAAATAGGGGAGATAAAAAAATTTATATAATATAGGAAATTGAATAAGGCATGTGTACATGATCCATTCCCTACTCCCTTTACAAAGAAGGTATTAGAATGAGTGTCAAGTAGAGACGTATATGATTTTATCAATGGATTATTAGGTTGTCACCAAGTTAAAATTCAATGAGAGGACCAAGCCAAAATTAATTTTTTCATAGAATAAGGAACATTCATGCACATGGTGATGTTTGGTTTTAATAATGTGCATATTTTGAGTAGGATTATGGTAAATGCATTTAGGGATTTTATTAAAAAAAAAAGTATATAAGATGATCATACCACTTATAGGTTGATAAAATATCATGTTTAGGTGTAAGGATAATGTTAGAAAGATGTAGAATCTTAGAAATAGCTCTTAATCTAAAAAAACACGTGTGGTACCATTTGGTACCCTGTTAGGGCATGTTATTTATAAAGAGGGTATGATGGTTGATTCATTAAAAGAAATGATAATTTTAAACCTTCCACCCAAAAAGAGAGTATCTGAGACCAAGACAATATATATGTATGCACTAGTTATCATTGTTAGTTTCTTAGAAACTATGTGGAAATAATAGGACAAATATAAGAGCTATTAAAGAAAAGATGCATCAAGAAAATTGAATGGATGAATAAATATCAAGAAAAATTCAATATCCTAAAAAATAAGATTGTGGAGGCATCTATCTCAATATTTTTTGATTTTTCCTTACCATATCATGTTCATGTAGATTCATCTAGCACCATAATCAAGGCAGTGTTAGCATAACTAAAAGATAACAAGAACTATCTTGTTGCTTTTTGTAAGTAGAAAACAAGACCAAGTAGAAAATATATACTATAGTTGAAAAAGAAGTGCTTGTAATGGTGTATGCTTTACACAAATTTAGATATTATCTACTATCCACCCTATTCATCTTCTATTTCAATCACAAAACCTTAAAGTATTTTATGATTACACATCTAATACAAGAGGGAATCTACATATGGTTAATTTTGTTCCAAGAATTTACATTTAAGATTGTGGTAAAACTAAGAAGAGCTAAATAAGGACCAAAATATTTTTCAAGGATTGGTATAATATAATGGAAGATCAAGGGCACTTATATGATGAGTTACCCAATGTACACTTGATTAGAGTGAATGCAAATACTAATGGAGGTAAAGGATATTAAAGAGTTAATATCCATGGGAATTTTTGAAAGGAAAGACAAAAAATAAAATAAATAGACTGATGTGGTAGTCTCTATGATATACATTGATTGAAGAGAAAATTTATATTATTGGTAAGAATGATATAATTAGGAGAACTATTCTTGAGCATGAGAGAGATGATGTTTTGAGGGAGGTACATAAAAGAATATCTAGAGGTCATTATTCAATATATAAAATAGGAAGAAAGGTATTATTGACTGGTATGTGGTGGCCTACATTGTTTAAAGATGTACATAGATATGTAAGAGGTGTGATGTCAAAGGGTAGGAAGGCCTACCACAAGGGATGAGATGCCTTTATGACCAAAATTATCATAAATCCTATTTGAAAAATGGGCTATTGACTTGATTAGGCTTATTGACCACTTGCTTATTAGTCCCACACTCATTTTATAATAACTTGAATTGAATCTCTTATTGACCCTCTAATCATAAGTCCCATATATTTTTCATAATAACTAGATGGGAAAAAGAAAAGGCCACTAAGGATTGCATTTCCAAAATAACAACAAATTTTATATATGAAGATATCATAATATGGCATGGCTACCCTTTAAGCATTAAAAGTGATAAAGGTATAAACTTTATTAGCAACACAATTGTAAGGAAGTTAAGTTATCGGAACGACTTCTTACACTAATCTTGAGAGGAGGATTATGCAAAAAAAAATTAAATCTAAACAATTATAAAAACTTAAATAGAAATAAACATCAATAATATTTATACCACAACATAGTGATTTATGTGTGGAAAACCCTTTTGGGAGAAAAACCCCCACTCTAATATATTATTCAAAAATCAATAAAATTTAATATACTTGAAGAGAAATATTTCTCACAGGAGTATCACCCATTAGATATTTGGAGGTAACTCAACAACTATAAGACTCTTACATGCAACCTCCATCTCATGCACCTAATATATATGAGATACAATACATGAAACCGTCAAATGGTATTATAAAACCATGAGCTAAAACCACCTAAAAAGTGGTGTTCATCCTTATCTCCAATAACAGACACTTATGATGTGTCTAAACACACACAACCACATGTAACTCCCCCTTTATAGATCATTTATGTTTCCCACACATTTTTACATCTCTCGTTTTAGGAGACCCAACTTCTAGAGGCCATAACTTTTGATTTGAGTGTCTGGTTGATGAACCATTTGAACTATCACAAAGCTCGTGAAGCACTCTATCAAGATATAACTAGCTATGCTGGTTATGACCACTTTCAGGCCCAAAAAATGCCTCTAAGCCCTTCAAAATGGACTTTGAAAAATGAAAACTATTAGAGTCACTCAAGGACTCAAGCCTCCAAGATCACCTACAAAACCAAAAATAACCTTCTATAAGAGAGAAAGGCAAGAGCATAAATTTTCAATAATGGATGCAAGATAATATAGACAATATACAATACTCAAGAGTGCAATTGTATTGGATTAGAAATAAAATACAAATGAGAACCCCTTGGTTATATAACCAAAGTGTGAGATTGGATTAAACAAGATTGTGATATGTGTCTTAATCCTATGTTATGAGACAACTAACTTGAAAAAATAGTCAAAAAGATAAGATAGGATAAGATCTTATCTAGACAACTAAGACTTCTAGAATGAATCTAGAACCTAAGTAAAGTTAACATGTGAATAAGTCCCCTCGCTAGGAATTAGCTAGGTACAAGACATTTATTCACACCAACACCACCCTAAGTAAAACTTAGGGGGTAGATTATTATACAATTATTAAAAAAATATGAAAATAAATATTATGGGTCCTAGTTACTAGGCCATGTCAGGTACCCATTTACAATGCAATCTCTCACAAATGAAGAAAAGGAGAAAACCCAATGGGACAAAAATCCTCTCCAAAAGAGAGGAAAAATACAAACAAGGGTGATGTATGAAGGACTAAATGATACCCCCAACGATTACATCCATCATGAATATAAAATCAATGACCCTCCCATAAGAGAGAAAAAGAGATACAATATATCCCCCCAATAATGAATAATCTCCAATGTCGATGAAGAATTCCTAAAAATAAAAGATGATCCAATGCATTCAAGCAACATATCTTCCCTTAGGAAGAAACAAATCCATAGGTTGATGAAGAAGCCACTCCATGATGAACTGAAAGTAGGAAGGATGAAGTCTCAACATATATGTCTTTGAAAACTTATTAGGAGTCTCCAAGCTTGAAGAAGTCATAACATAATCATGGTCAAACTCAACCAAGAAACATGACAAATCAAGGAAATGAAGAAACTTATGAATTTCAATCTCCAAAGATGAAGATGGGATAAAAGTTATGATGAAACTATCACCAAAGAGGAGAGATTACCCCTCAAGTGTGTCCTCCAAATCTATAGTATGAGACTCCACAAACAAGTTAGAAATCCCTATCAAATATTCATCCCACAAAGCAAGATCTGAAAAACTATGATCATCCTGCTAAATAGGAGCACTAATAGTTTATGAAGCAGGAGATAAAGGAGTAGGAAGCTCAACACTGGTCTCTATAATACCAAGGTTTATATGACCAAACTTTTCCTCACAAACATGATTCACACTTGATGAATGAGTGTGAATAATAGTCAAAGGAACATTATCATCAACAGAAGGAAAATGATAAAAGGAATAGAAATGAGATAAGTGATGAACCATCCCAATAGAAATGATATCTCTAGTCTCCAAGTCCCTTATGTATACTCTATCAAGAGTGAAATCAACTATTTTACCTTGTCCACTATGGGCAATTTTATAAACATAAAGGATATTAAAGGACAAAAAGGGAACACAAAGTACATTAAAATTTCCTTCTCCCATCTCAATTATAGAACCCTTCCCACATACCTCCATATATTTTAATACCCATAAAAATATTAGGTAAATTACAAGGCTTAAAATAAGAGAACATTCCCATAGATGATGTCATATGATGAGATGCCCTCCAATCAAGAATCCATCTTCCAGATTCAGGACTTGTAGAGGCCAAGAGTGCTTGTCCTTTCATTTTGTTGAGACTATTTGTAACTCTTGTGATCCTTGACTGTGATGATGAAGTTGTTGTGTATTGAGATGTTGAAGAAGAAGACGAAGACATTGATGGGGGCTGAAAAATTTTGTTCTTTTGAAGGTGTGTTAGTTCATCAATCTTCTCATCATAACATTTATGCCCATCATTCCCTAGCCTTTTACAATATGCACATGTCAAATTATTCTTTTTAAATGAATCCTCTTTGAAAAATAAGTGGACTCAGGAGTGCTATGTGAAGGTGAATCTTTACCTTTCTCATTAAACTTGGGGTCCTTATTTTGTTTCTTACCTTTTCCACTTGAAGTCTTTTGATCTTTTGTGTAATGCCAAAAATTGCACCCCATGCAATTTTGCATTCCATAACCTACCCTTTAGCCTAATTTAAATCAATAATGAAATTCCCCTTTCACAACCTTAATTTCACCCTTAACCCCTTTATTTTTGGTCGCTTAAGGGAATTTTTATCACAGATGATAGCACAATACGCAAACGTCTGTGCACCACACAAACATCCCAAAAATATTCTTGATTCTATGGTTGTTGGGACATTACACTTTCACTTTCCTGTGAAGTGTAACACCTATGTGGCTGCAAATGCATCAAAAATTCCTTCTTGCATGCCTTTTCTCCATTCTATTCAACTAATTCTTCATTCTATTCACTTCATTCAATCTTCCATTCAATCTAGCTCACTTTGGCTCTCTTCTACGTCATTTTATTTCAATCTATTAAGCTCTCAAGCTCTCTTGGCTCTCTACACCAAGTCTTTGGCTCTTTTGGCTCGTCTCAAGTGTTGCATACTCTCCTTCAACATCACTAGCTTGCTAAAGGGAGGGTAACTACACCCCCTTTCTCTTGTATTATCGTCTTTGTTTTAGTAACATATTGATATTCTAACATGTTTATCTTCTTCATCTTGTCAATCTATTTGTCTATCGTCTACTTTCTTTTCTCTATGTCTATTTGGTTTTCCATGGAGGTGGGAAAACCTATGCAGGGGTTTGACTGAGGAAAACCCCTAACATCCCCAACATTTTTCTCCATTTTTGTGTGTGTAGGTTTTCATGTTGGGGCATTGCGGGAAGCTTCATAGCGTTGAACTTCTTGTGAGTTTTTTTCTTTCCTTCTCTCTTATCATTTTATTTTGTTTCATTTGATCAATACATATTAGTTCCTTTCATGTTATTTTTGTTATTACCACCATTATGTTAGCTTGGCATAATTTCCATATTTTAGTTTCAAACAGTTACTAGACTCATTGTTGTTTTTATGAGCATGTTTTATTTTTAGGATCACAATGCATTGTGGAGACATCTATGTGCTACACTATCATCCTTGGCCAACAACTAGTCAAATTTCTCATGAGACCTCTGCAGTCTTCTCTTTCGATCTCTAAAATCCTTATTTCTTAAAACATCATAAAACACAACATATAAACAATTCCCCTTTGTCACCTAAGCTTTACCTTTGAGGTAGTTGAGGAACACTTGTCCCTTGGGGAGGGGGAGGGTGTCATTTTTCCTCTACATTTTGAAAGAAGATCTTGAGATGTGGAAGACTTCAATTTTCCCATGTGTTCCAACTTTTCTTGTTCCCTTGTGAGTTGAGCTACAAATCCATCAAGAGAATGCATTTTGTATGCATCACCAAGGGCATCCATTGTAGCATAAATGTAGAAATGAACACTGAATAATCAGGACCAAGCTTAGCAAGAATAGAAAGATCAATTTTTCATCCTCTTTAGTGACCCCATAATCACATAATTGTAGTCTAAGAGAATTTAGCTTAGTGAAGAATTCATGGATATTATTAAAATTTGAAGGATTAAGACTCGTAAGTTTATTCTCCAACTTAAATTTCCTCATTTTATCTAGCTTACCAAAGAGACTCTCCAAGGTAGTCCAAACATCATTAATATGTGTGCAAGATGCAACATGATATCTAAGATCTAGAGAAATGGACAAAATAAGAGTACAAAGGGCTTCATCTCTTCTATCAAACCATTTTCTTCTTTTGTAGCTCTTGTGGGTTCTAGATCTGTGCCAAATGTGATTCTTTGCAACTTCAATTTTAACAATAAAACCCCCATTTGTGACTTACATTCATGATAGTTATATCAAACTAGAAGTAAAACTTTTGGAAAATCCATGATAAAATTAGAAAGTATAATATAGGAACAAAAAATTACCCCTCACAATACAAGAAATTAGCCAAAGTACCAATCTAGATTCAAACTGAAATTTTGGCTTAAGATCTGCAAAAGATGCATATATAAAACTAAAGTACTTCTCAATTCCTTCCTAATGCCACAAGAATTGGGAAAAGCAAAGTTCAAAGCAAAAAATTATGAGCTTGGAGGCTGAAAAATAAAATCTGACTTCAAGCTGTAAAATTAGACATCAAACAAAAAAATTGTGAAAAATCATCAGCACCATTGGAAAGTGCTCAGAACCAAATTCCCAACGATATCTCATTCTTCAAAATCCAATTTTTGGATAAAAAATTATGAATTTTGAAAAAAATGTTGAATTTAGCCTATAGTGACACCCTCCTAGCAAAATAAAAATTTGCCAAAAATCAAATTCATCTAAAATGGACAAATTTTATATGAAAATAGGGATTTTTGGGTAATCTAAATGCAATGGTAGCATCCATTTTGGCTATAAGTGCTCCAATAAAAAATGGTTCACCAAATCTAAGCTTTAAACCCCAGTTTACAATTATATCATGCAATGGCCAAATTGAGTGAAATAAAAGTTAGATTTGAATTTCTTGGACATTCTAGACTTAATAATGAACTTAGATTTGCACCAGCATGCTCCAAAAAGAACCTGCAATACAAATCCATAAAGAAAAAACCCTAAATCTGATATTTTTATCATATTTTTTTTATTCCCTAGGTCATCATTTGATGCAAGAAAAAATCATACTCAACTTTTCAATATCTGCCAAGATTTTCACCATAGCAAAAAATCAAGCCTAATTATCTCCCAAATCTGAGAAGGGACTTACAAATTTGAAGCTCTTATACCATGTTAGAGTCACTAGAGGACTCAAGCCTCCAAGATCACCTACAAAACCAAAGATAACATTCTACAAGAGAGAAAAGGAATAACATAAATTTGCAATAATGGATGCAAAATAATATAGCCAGTATGCAATAATCAAGAGTGTAATTTTATTGGATTAGAAATAAAACACAAATGAGAACTCCTTGGGTATATAGCCAAGGTGTGAGATAAGATTAGACAATATTGTGATATGTGTCTTAATCCTATGTTATGAGACAACTAACTTGACAAAAAAGTCAAAAAGATATGATAGGATAAGATCTTATCTAGACAACTAAGACTTCTAGAAGGAACCTAGAACCTAAGTAAACTTATCATGTGAATAAGTTCCCTTGCTAGGAATTAGCTAGGTCCAAGACATTCACACCAACAAAAACTTTAATATCTTCAAATCCATACATGATCTTGTGATGAAACTTTACGAGCATGCTTATTTAGCCAATCTGAAGCTTTGGGGAAAATATAGCATCAATTTATGCTCAAATGTAAACTTACTACAAATATTAATCTCATGTAATTACAAGTGTAACATCTAGAAAATGCAATGAAAGGTTAAAAGCACACACTCAATGCGATCTAAGCTCTAAATGCAATCTAAGCTAATCAACAAAGAAAAAAGGAAAGCTAAAACATAAATAAACTGAACAATCTCACCCAATATCTACGTAATTCCATGTATAACCTCAATTTCCCTTCTCCATTTTTCCGTTGTAGTATAATTGCCCTCATATTTCTCTTGTGCAAGTATAGCCTGTGATAGTGATTTAGCAAAACATCAAAGATTCAAATAATAGATATGCTTCCAAAAGTCATAAGATTTCGGGAGAGATTGAAATGATGAAGGACAAATCAATTTATAGAAAATTGATCAATCAAATGACAGGCCAGGATCGAAAGATCGACAGACGGTTGAGATCAAAAGATTAGACATGCATTCTTATAACTGTTAGTAGCGAATGAGTGATACAAATTAGAAATAGAAATAAAGATTAAATAAATGATTTAATCTTCGAGTTTGGTATTCAAAAACAGAAGAATTATCTTTGCATGACAAAGATAAATATAGGGTTAAAGCAACATCTTGTTCAAATGCACGTGCAAGATTAAATTAATTAAATAAAGATATTTAATTAATGTGCATGTACACGCAAGAGTTAGAACTAGATGACTGAATGATAAGATGAAGAGATTACTCATGAAAGCAACTCAGACATTAAATAGATCTCGAGTCGAGCGAGAGTGAATACTTAGATAACTTACACAATTATCTAAATATAGAGGAATGTGTTAAATAGAATTTATGAATTAAATAATTCATTTAATTCAAGATTTGATATTTGAAGAATAATTAAATAAATAAGATTTATTTAACTAAGTGACGAAGGGATTAAATGAATAATTAAATAAATAAAGGATTTATTTAATTATAGTTGACATATGATAAAGGGTAAATTAAATAAGAATTTATTTAATTTGACAAGAAGGATAAGGTTAATTAGTAACATAATTAAATAAAAAGTATTTATTTAATTAATCAGATAGAATAAAGAAAAGTGTGAATTAATTAAATAATTAAAATTATTTAATTAATAGAAGAAATGAAGACTTTTAGAAAATAATTAAATAATTGACATTCTTTAATCATGACCATAGAAATATGAATTATGAAGAATATTGAAGTCGCAAGCTTAGACCAGATTTCAGTGTCTACATTTTCCCCTCTTTAATACAATGTCATTTCGGCATTGTGTCAAAGAAAATCAATGAAAAATATGCCCCAGTAATGCCCCTGTGTAAAACAAGTGAAGGTATGCCCCCTCGGGAAAATTGACAAATTTTCAAAAAAAAATCAAAAAAATTGGAAATAGTCTCATTAGTCTATTTGATAGCCAAAAATGCAGTGGAGTTGACGAAATTGAAGTTAGAAGTGTTAGGGACGTGTATGGGCTGATTGAAGTTGGAAGTTTCTATGGCCAGTAGAAAGGAATGCCACCAAAACCCTAAGTATAAATAGAAAATGGAGTAAAAACCCATTCATTTTTACCCACATAGCTTTGAAATTTGAGATTTTTGCTCTGCACTCTTAGCGAAGATGTCACCTGTTCCACACACCCACCATCAATCGTATAGGATCCAAACCTTCAGGTGGCCAGCCAACGTGGGCCCCCCGGTATGTACTTGGATCTTGACTTTTGAATTTTCATTTTTCGCACATTTTTATGCGTTTATTTGCATTTTTTGTCATGCGTCGCTTTTTATAAAAGTCACATTTGAATGCGTAATCAACGCATTTGCATGCGAATCACCGCATTTGTAAATTCATGTATGATGCTTAGCATAGTTGTTTTCTATTTCGACACATTTGTTTTTTGTTTCAACGCATATGAGAAATAGTTACGCATTTGTATTTAGAATAAACGCATGTGCTTTTTGTTCAACGCATTTGTAAGTATTACATCGCATTTGCATTTATGATGGATGTTCATATGCATAGATGTAATGAGTTGCATTTGATTTTGACTCGCATTTGATATTTCCATACGCAATTGTGATTTAAAATGACGCATGTGAAATTTTATGATGCATTTGCAAAATAAAATGACACATTTGGTTTATTGTAACGCAATTGCAAAGGAATGACACATTTGACTAGCATTTGATTTTGTCACTTTGCATTAGGATAGGTGATTGATTATGACATGAGGCATGTATAATGCCATTGCAAGTTTTTTTGGACCCTATTTATATGCGAGAGTCGAGACCGTCAACTTTTCACTTCTAGAATATTTTGTGAAGCGTAGAGAAATGTTTTTTATGGCATTTGGGTCTCCTCCGCGTGACAGACATGCCCATCATTCAGGAAAACCAGGGGCTACTGACGGCATTGTGTGAGAGGTGGCATTTAGAGACCTCTTCGTTTCACCTGCCTATTGGAGAGGCTACGGTTACTTTGCAGGATGTCTATAGGATTCCGAGACTTCTATTAGAGGCACTAGGGTGATGTATGATACTCAGAGGGTTTTCATTGAGATGTGCAGATATTACCCTCACGAGGATATTAAATAGTTAGGGTATTGACCATTATGAGATTAGATGGCATGTATTGGCTTAGAGGTATAGGCAGTTAGACTGTCTATTGTGTATATTTATAGGTGGTATAGTCCTCCCTGACCATCGAGGTCATGGATTTCCTGTGGGATGGGGAGAGATGTTGGTTGGTATGTTAGAGTGTCGGGAGGTGTATGCTTGGGGCCCTTGTCTTCTTGCCATGTTATATTTTCATTTGCATGATATAGCCTACCGAGAGGCACAGTCTATGAGTTGTGGTACCACGCTCTTGATGGTATGGGCATGGGAACACAATGCCTTCTTTCGTCCATCAATTACAGTTGATGTGCAACATGGAGCACCCTATTCCTTCCGTTATGTGGGGGCTAATACTCAGCACCATATGGGAGATACTGGATATTTCAAACATGCTATTGATACCATGGTACAGTTCACATGGAGACCATACTTGGGTTTTCCAGAGTGTAATGCTCGATAGATGATGTTCTTAAAACCACATAATTTTCCAAACTTATTACATTCCAAGTATATTAAAGCAAAGGATGCATAGATCAAGATCTTTCCATAAATGCTCGAAAGGGAAATTCAGTAATAAATTTTATTCCATGTATGCAAAAGAAGTAAATTTCATTAACAATAAGGATCATTGCAATGATACATATGTAAATTTCATTTGCATATCAATGAGTTTCCATAAATTCATTCAAGTTTCAATTACATCATTGTCATCTAGTCAATACATTTATTTCAATGTTGCATCAAATTTTCTTTCCAACACATCTATTTCAATGTTACAATATTAGATTTCAAATAAAGTTACATTTACAAGTGGGCTTTACAAGCCATTCAAAATAATACATAATTACATTTATAGCATGAGAATCTCTAAACCTCAACCACCATGACACCACTTGTCTTCTTGCAAGTTGGGGCCAAGAGTGTGATTAAGGCGCCTTTTCCGCCCAACCACGAAGTACAAGACTTCCCTGGGTTCCTTCCTAACTCAAAGAAATCCCTGACCCTACATGAGGAGCCTAGCAACCTAAAACAACAATGCAGCAGGGAACTCTCGATGCAAGCCTGATGCTTATATGCATTCCTAACATGAGAATCACATATTTCTTGCAAACAGGAGGTGGCAGAGACCTATATTCATTTAGTTCTAGGCTTTTAATTCCATCTATTTCAATGGTGCAAGTGCTTGGCCAAGCATAAATAAAACAAATGATAGTTTTAGAAAAGGTAAAACTACCACCTCTGTGGGTCCACCTTCGGCATCTTGTCCCGGAAGTTTCTCAAAATATAGTAAATAATACAATTTCCATCTAAGTTCTCATTCAACTTTATATGTTTCTAATTCCAAAGAAATTACATCATTTTCCAATGTTCACACAAAGATTATCAAAATAGCTTTTATACATACACTCAGTATGAGAGGTTTTCTTGTACAATTTCTAGTGAGTTTAACAATGCAATATAAATTCAGTCCCAATTCTATTTTCTACAATAGTTTTTTCAAAGTAAATAATTTTGATAGTTTCAAAGAAGAAATAAAAGCTACTCTTTTCGGAAAAAATCACTAGTTTTAAATGCATTTTCTATAGAGTATATTTGCTAAAACAATTCATCTTCAGCGCTTAATATAGTCTTATGTATACTTCACTAAGTTTTGTAATGATGTTTGGTAATACATTCAATGCACCATTATTCGGTACTAAAATGGTTCTAGAGAAGAAAAGCAATCATAGAGATCAGATTTGTATATGAACACAAGTTTTCCTACTGTACACAAAGTTGTTTATGTGTATCTATTCTACATCTCTTCTAAGTTTTAACATTCAGATAAGTAAGCTCAACATTCAAATTTGAATAGGTATATATATATATATATACTTATATAAATACATAATAAATTTACAAAAGAACATGTGTGAACATTTTCACAATGCTATGATTCATGTACATTACCAAAGGCAGTGAATGATGTTTTATGTTGAAAATAGAGATATAAATGTCAGTATGTGTGTTTATATAAATATATATATATATATATATATATATAAATTATATTTATATATATATATATATATTCATGTTTAAAGACAGTGTTGCGCCCAAACCAATTTATATTGCAAAGTTCATTAAAAAAAAAGACAACACAGTTTACATGAAAAGTTTGAGGGCCGACGCCTCTCCCATAGGGGAAGGCGCTGCTTGTGAGGGGGTAGTGCCTCCTCCACAGGCCACGGCCTGTGGAGGGTGTTTTCCCTCCACAGCGCAGCCCCTTCCTCTATGGGATGGGGTATGGGTTAATGCCCAATAAATAGCCTTAAATAAAAAAACAACGCCCTTCCATTAGTTCATACAGTTTTACTGTGCAGTGCGCATGAATTCAATTAGGTATAAGGTAATGATAATATATATACTTATATGCACAATGTTGTATGTGTGTACATAAATATATATATGTTTTTATTTGCAGGATCTCAACTTAAAGATTTAGTATTGAGTAGCAAAATCATGAACTACAGTTTGCAAAGAAGAGAAACCCCAATCTGAAAATAAATAAATTATGCAATTTCCTTCAATGCATACAAAAGAATAGAAGATTTTCTCAATTTTCACAGCCTTGCATACAATTCAAACACTTGGCATTCAAATTCTTCAGTAGTATTTTCATATTTCAAACAAGATTTGGGGAAAAAGAATGGAAAACCTAGATATTTCGCTTCCAGCTGGAGATTGGAGATGCTCTTCAGACAACTTATTTTTGCCTCTTTTCAATCTGGTTTTTTTGAGAAAGCTTTTTCTTCTTTCCTCCTTTCCAATTGCTTACCAACTCTTTATTTTCCTACTATCTCCCAAAGAATAACTCTCAAACTCACTATTCTGAAAGATTCAGCATTTTCTTAGCAGCCATTAAAGCAAAATTTGCAGAGCTTAATTTCAAGAATGATTTCCAAGAACGGTTTTCCTCTCTCGGGAAGTTCTTTTCCTTTTAATAATATTTCCCTTTTCCATTTCCTACCCTAATCTTGAAAATATTAGATTTTAAAATAAGAATAATATTTAATTTAATTGCATATAATTTCCCCCCTTTTGAAAATATCTATCCAATAATAAAATAATTATCTTCTAACTATTAGTTAACTTATTAACTCAAAGATTAACACAAATTAAAAGAAGAATCGAAAGCATAAGCATTTAAATCAAAATCTATAATTAACCATAATTAAAATTTAATTCCTTTACTTTTTCATGATTTCATTTCATCATTTATTTAATTTACTAATTGTTACTTAATTTGTAAATAATTCAAAACAAACACACTAAAATTAGACATTCCTAAATGTAATCTATATGAATCTAAGTGCTCATGTGTGTGATCGAGAGGTCTTCCTACTTTGTCCTGTCAAGAATCTAACCTCCTCTCCTTAATCACACCCTTGGCCTTCGACCTCCTGCAACTCAAGTGCACTCAGGCACACAACAATAATTGAATTAGTATCACATAAAGATATAAATAAAGTAATATATTACATAAATTAGAATGTTTCTACTCTATTTTGCTTCATTTTCAAAGTAAAACACATTCACTACTATTCAACTTTTCATAATTTAAATAAACATTTTCATTTATCTAATTTATCTCCACACCAAAACACCATCATATTAATTATTATTCTACCAGGCACATCAAAACATGTAACAAATCCACACAAAACCAAAAGCAACCTACATCAGGGCTAAGACGTGACATCCTTCCCCACTAGGAAGAGACATCGTCTCGATGTATTATTACAAATCCACACAACAAAATTTGAAACATCAATGTATCATAAGTCTCTAAATGCAAGAAAAGAAAAACATGCTAAGATCTCAAGTGAGGAAAAGCTCTATCAATGTCCTCGGCATTCTCCTAGGTGGCATTATCCACCAAATATTGGTCCCACTGGACCCTATACTGTATAATGTCCCTGTTCTACAACTTAATGTTGTGCTCTTACAGTATCCTAACGAGCTGCACCTACATCACTCTTGGGTCTTGTACCTACAACGCACGCCAGTCAAGAATATGAGCTACATCTGGATGATAGGGCTTAAGCACTGAGACATGAAAAACATTATGGATCTGAGATAGAGTTGGTGGTAGAGCAAGCCTATAAGCAACCGGATTAATCACCTCCAAGACATCAAAGGGCCCAACAAACCTAGGGGCAAGCTTTGAGTTCTTGCCAAAAGAGATTGAACTCTTATGCAGCCGAACTCTCAAAAAGACCTTGTCTCCTGCAGAGAATTGTCTGAAAGTTCTATTCTTATCTGTAAGACTTTTATGTCAATCTCAAGCTTGCTTTAGCTTTTCTTTGATAAGCTTCATTTGATCTTCCATTTCCCTCAACATTTTAGGACCAATCACAATCTTGTCCTCTACCTTATCCCAACTGATGGGTGTTCGACATTTACATCCATACAGAGCCTCAAATGGTGCCATACCCAAAGAGGCGTGGTAGGAGTTGTAAGAAAACTCCACCAAAGGCAAATACTCCTCCCATTTGTGTTGTTGCTCCATGCAATACATTCGGAGGAGATCCTCCACTATCTAGTTCACCCTCTCTGACTGTCCATCGGTCTGAGGATGATATGCGGAACTAAAATTTAATTTGGTTCCCAGGGAATAATTTAAAGTAGTCCAAAATCTGGAAGTCATCCAAGTGTCACGATCTGAAATGATCACTTCTGGCACTCCATGCAATTGGAAGATTTCCTGTACAAATTTCCTCACCAAAACCATTGAACCATCCTTGAGGTTCCCAGGAATGAAATGGGCTACCTTAGTCAATTTATCCACCACAACTAGGATGGTATCATGTCGATTCCTAGACATCGGAAATCCCTGAATAAAGTCCATAGTTATCACCTGCCACTTATAGTCTGGCACCCTGTGAGGATATAAAAGTCCTGCCGGATGTACATGCTCAGCCTTAACTCGTTGGCACTCCAAACATCGGGCTATAAATGCAATAACATCTCTTTTGAGTCCTAGCTAGAAATATAGAGGCCTAAGTCCCTCAACCATTTTAGTCACACCAGGGTGTCCTGAGTAAGGCGCATTATGGAATTCCTCTAGCACCAACTCTCTCAACCCTACAGAGTTAGGAATATACATACGACCCTGGAACCTCAAGAGTCCATTAGACTCAAGTGCATACCCAACAAATCTACGATCTAAAGGATCCTGCTCTAGGGCTTGTTTTACCCTTTCATAATGCTCATCCCCATGTAAAGCCTGAACCTCTTGCTCCCTGAAATTAGATTTTATGGTAACCATGGCTGCAAGATGTCTTCTCCTACTCAAGGCATATGCTACCATGTTTTCCTTCCCTTTAATGTACTCAATGCCAAAATTATATTCACTCAGAAATTCCAACCATCACCTCTAACGAGCATTTAGGTTGGGTTGAGTAAAGATGTACTGTAATCCAGCATGATCTATTTTCAAGTCAAAGGGCTTACCCAAGAGATAGTGTCTCCACATCTGAAGGGCATGAACTATGGCTTCCAACTCTAAATCATGTGGTGCATAATTTAACTCATGTTGCTTCAACTTTCTCAATTCATATGCCACCACTTGTCCTTCCTAAATGAGAACGGCTCCTACCCCTTCTCTTGATGCATCAGTAATCACTATAAAATGACCATTCGGATCAGGCACAACTAAAATAGGTGCAGAAGTGAGCTTCTCTTTTAGCAACTAAAAATCTTTTTCACACCTGTCACTCCACTCAAATTTCTTTTCCTTATTCTGGAGTGCGGTAATTGGTGTTACTATTGTCGAGAACCCTTGCACAAATCTCCTATAATACCCCGCAAGTCCCATAAAGCTTCGGACTTCTGAAACATTTTGTGGTGTCGGCCAACCTAATATTGCCTTAATCTTATTTGGGTCCATGGCTATCCCTTCTGCTGAAATAACGTGTCCCAAATAATGCACCTCAGATCGGAAAAAGGTACATTTGGAAATTTTTCCATATAACTTATGTTCCCTCAACCACTGCAATACTAGCCTCAAATGCTTCTCATGCTCTTCCTCTGACTTAGAATATATCAAGATATCATCAAGGAAGATTAAAACAAATCTATCTAAGCAGTCTCGAAAAACACTATTCATCATATTCATGAAGGTTGCAGGGGCATTAGTTAGCCGGAACAGTAGCACTATAAATTCATAGTGCCTGTACCTTTTCTTGAATGCAATCTTGTGAATATCTTCATCCTTTAATCTCAACTGATGATACCCCGATCTCATATCTATTTTTGAGAATACCTTGGCATCTTTCAACTGGTCAAACAAATCATCAATACGAGGAAGCATGTATTTATTCTTGATAGTAACCTTGTTAAGCATCCTGTAATCAATGCCAAAATGTAACACTCGATAGATGATGTTCTTAAAACCACATAATTTTCCAAACTTATTACATTCCAAGTATATTAAAGCAAAGGATTCATAGATCAAGATCTTTCCATAAATGCTCAAAAGGGAAATTTAGTAATAAATTGTATTCCATGTATGCAAAAGAAGTAAATTTCATTAACAACAAGGATCATTGCAATGATACATATGTAAATTCCATTTTCATATCAATGAGTTTCCATAAATTCATTCAATTTTTTATTACATCAATATCTTTCAATCAATACATCTATTTCAATGTTACATCAAAACTTTCATTCCAATACATCTATTTCAATGTTACATCAAAACTTTCAAATGGAATTACATTTACAAGTGGGCTTTACAAGCCATTCAAAATAATACATGAATGCATTTATAGCATATAAATCTTTGAACCTCAACCGTCGTGACACCATTGGTCTTCTTACAAGCTGGGGCCAAGAGTGTCATTAAGGCACCTTTTCTGCCCAACCACGAAGTACAAGACTTCCTCGGGTTTCTCCCTAGCTCGAAGAAATCCCCGGCCCTGCATGAGGAGCCTAGCAACTTGAAACAACAACACAGGAGGGAACTCTCGATGCAAACCTGATGCCTATATGCATTCCTAACATGAGAATCACATATTTCTTGCAAACAGGAGGTGGCAAAGACCTATATTCATTTAGTTCTAGGCTTTTAATTTCATCTATTTCAATGGTGCATGTGCTTGGCCAAGCATAAATAAAACAAATAATAGTTTTAGAAAAGGTAAAACTACCGTCTTTGTGGGTCCACCTTCGACATCCTGTCTTGGAAGTTTCTCAAAATACAGTAAATAATACACTTTCCATCTAAGTTCACATTCAATTTTACACATTTCTAATTCCAAAGAAATTTTATCATTTTCCAATGTTCACACAAAGAGTATCAAAATAGCTTTTCATGCATACACTCAGTATGAGAAATGTATTTAAAGTTACTAATTTAAAAACAATCCAAGTTTTGTTTTCTAAAATAGCTTGATCAAAGTAAATAGACTTAATAGATTCAGAAAAAGAAATCTACTCTTTTTAGAAAATTCACTAGTTTTAATTGTGTTTTCAATAGTCTACCTTTGCTATAAAGTTTCATCTTCAGCTTTTAACATAGCTTTATCAGTATTTCACTAAGTTCAGAAAATGAAATATGGTGACTCATACCATGCATCGATATTCAGAAAAATAACAGTTTTAGAAAAGAAAAACAATGTAAATTTCCAGATTTGCACATAAATACAAGTTTGCTAGTGAACACAGTTATTTATGTGAATTTAATCTACTTCTTTTCTAAGTTTTTAACTTTTAGATATTGAAGTTCACCATGCAAATCTATATATATATTTATTAAGTATGTATATATATATATATGTATGTATGTATATATATATATGTATATGTATATATATATGTATATATATATATGTATATATATGTATATATATGTATATGTATATATATATATATATATGTATATATGTATATATTTATAATATATACATATATATATAAATACAAAGTGGACTTATAGCTGAACTGCATATAATGAGTTGTGTTTTCTGTTTGATACTAATGATAGAAAGTAATGTTTTCTATAGAAAACTATGATATTTATGTTAGTGTATATATATATAATTAAACATGTATCTATTCATACATCAACAAAATTCCAAACAGAATTGTATTTATGTCTATAAGTGTGTGTATATGTATATATATATATAGCATGTAACATATATATACATATATATATATATAGTATTTGTATAAATATCATATTGTGAAATGTAAATTCCATTCGAAATTCTTATGGCGGGTCGCAATTTATCAAAGATTAACATACAATTTTTTTTTTAAAGAAAAATATTTAATATATATTTGAAAGGGCTTCCCCCCCCCATATGGGGAGGCACTGCCTTTGGAAGGCAGCGCTTCCTCCACAGGTCACGACCTGTGGAGGGAGCACTGTCTCCCACAGCGCCGCCCTTCCCTTATGGGGAGGGCACGGCTGGGGAGAAACCCCAGCCCCGCCTTCACTATTAGAACATTTTCAAAAACAAAAATTTGATTCCAGTAAAAACTGAATAGTGTTCATTCATAAATTTGTTTTTATACAATGGAAAAATAACCAGGTTTATACGCAAAGGTGTATATTTCTCTATGTGTATATATATACATTGATATGCAAATGGAATTTACATATGTATCATTGCAATGATCCTTGTTGTTAATGAAATTTACTTCTTTTGCATACATGGAATAAAATTTATTACTGAATTTCCCTTTCGAGCATTTATGGAAAGATCTTGATCTATGCATCTATTGCTTTAATATACTTGGAATGTAATAAGTTTTGCAAATGATGTGGTTATTTTAACATCATCTCTCGAGCATTACAGAGAGTGATTAGATGAGGATGATCATTTGCCATATTGCGTCAGACACGGTATCTGGTTGGGAAAACTTTTTCACATGTGCATATTATAGAGAGACATTTTCCAGATCGTGTGTTGCGGTAGTTCGAAGAGGTTTAGGATGAGCCTAGAGGATGAGCAAATTTTGCGAGGTCTTCGTGAGAGATCCCACTATGGGGTGCAAAGATACCAGTGGCCACTGCCAAGGCAGATATTGATGCACTTCAGGCAGTGCAGTGGGGGTGGAAAGATGGTTTGGCCGATCCAGGTACCACTGAGGCATATGATCAGTGATGGGTCGTTCACAGGCCAATTCCCCTTACAAACCCAAATCAGGATGCACCAATAGAGCAGCGAGGGACAAGACCACGTGGTAGGCATGGAAAAGGTAGAGGTTGGAGAGGTGGAGGCGGTCAGCGGGGTGGTGGGAGAGGGAGGCATGGACGGAGGGGATGAGGGCCACCTTAATCACCTATCCGTGAGGAGGGATGGGAGGAGGAGGATGTGCACATGCTAGATATTGGAAGAGGTGAGGAGGAGGTTCATGTTGAGATTGGCAAGGATGAGGAGCATGCCACAGAGGAGGACATTCTAGAGGATCATGCAAAGGAGGAAGCAGGCAGAGAGGAGGCAGAGATTGATACCCTTGGCTTACTTGGTGTTTATCAGGATGATGATGAGGAGGGGGATGATCAGAAGCGTGAGGTCTAAGATAGGATTTTGGAGGAGTTAGAAGATGAGGATGATGGTTTGGAGAGGAAGAGACAGGATGATACAGGGGTAGTTGATCCTAACACTACTACACTTTGTGCCCAGCTTGTATCTTTGGAGGAGCAGATGAGGGTTTTAATGTCCGAGTGAGATGTTTTACAAATGGAGAGGGATAGAGCCTACATGGATAGGGATCAGGCCATAGCTCAGAGATAGGAAACTGAGCAATAGTTTACAAAGATTAGAGCTCTTTGCAGTGGGCCAACAAAGGAAGTTGCTCGAGAGCTAATCAAATTTGTTGAGAGGGCTTCGTATTATAGAGATTTGTATGAGGCAGCGGTTCCTCCAAAGAGACGGGCTCCGATTTTTTCACAGGCACGTAGTGACAGGTCTCAAACTAGGACCCACACCAAGAAAGTTAGCACCAAGGGTGTTGAGCAGCCACGCAAATCTGGTCCATACGATAGGCCACATTCAAGTCACAGGTCATTAGGATCTCGACATCATTCATCTGCACACTCTAGTCTTGATAGCAGTGGTAGTTCAGGATAGGGATATTTCTTGATACGTACTAAGACATTGTATTATGATCATATAGCCTGTGGGCTTCCATATTTATTGATACATTATGACATTGTGATGTGACACTTTTGAGTGATATATATATATGATTTTGGTGGCGATTCTCATGATATGTAGTTCTATTTATTGATTATGCAATCATTTATTTATACATGTTATGTCTATATGAGATTCCTATGTGATGGATGATCATATCTACTTTATGATGTGTTTATGCAGCCTATGATGTGATGTTGATTCTATGTGATGATGTATGTATTAATATCTATGATGTCAATGGATGTTATGTATGCAATTTATAATTATAAGATGTGATATGATGTTATATGTGCAATGCTTTCTACATGTGATGCATGTATTTACATTTGTAATGTGATGCATGTATTTACATTTGTTCTATACATGTAATTTTTATGATATGTAATCTATGATGATGAATATCTATTATGCCACGATGTCCTAGATATGATAAATGCCTATATTTTTGTATATTTCAAATGCAAGATGTATGTATGATTGATGATGTATGATTTGGAAATGATATTTCTAACATGAATGTGTATGCAGGATGATTTATATTTTTGTGTCACACAGGACTCCGTCATAATGAAAGAAAGAAGAACTGTAAGTGCGGAAAGAAAGATTGAGAAATAATAAAAGAAATGAGAGGAATGTTAGTATTAGCAATCTTCGATGTTTTCTTGTATCACTAAAGGCATTGCACTTTATCATCATTGGGCGAGACTAATACAAATGGATAAAAACACATGATATGACATAGATCAAGGTGTGCAAGGTCATCCACTTGCTAACAATAGACAATTGTAGACAAGGATTGTTGTAACTCATACTAAGGGTACAATTTCCCCAGTCTTTTTGTCAAGACAAACCACAGACAACAAACAAAATAAAAGACGGGTCATGAGATGTCATCGCTCCTCTAAATCCTTCATGGGACATCCTTGAGGAAACTAGTAACATGACTCAAAATCAAATTTAAAAGACAGTCGATAAAAAACAATCAAAGAAAACAGAATTTTGATACATCATTGCTCCTCTAAATCCTTCATGGGACATCCTTGAGAAAGCAAGTAACAGGATTCGAATCATAAAATGAAATTTCAACAAACAGCACTCAAAGAAAATAGAATTTTGATACATCGTTGCTTCTCTAAACCCTTCATGGGACATCCTTGAGAAAGCTAGTAACATAATTCCCATCATAAAGTCAAATGAAATGATAAGATAAATAAGCCATAAAGTCAAGAAGCCAGTAAAATATTTTCCAAAACTTGATTTGTTTGTTTGATTTGTTTTGATTGATAAAAGGATTGATTGATAGAGCCTGATTTCAGGAGATACACATACCGGATAATACTTTGAGTCTGGTTTTGATGTTATGACTATCTATATAAGGCATGACAAATCCTAGTTTCAGAAATACATGTATCGTATAAGACATTGAGTTTGATGTCGTTGATGTGATAATCTGTGTAAGGCTATGTTGATTGTTTGACAATGTCGATATGCAGGAAGGACTCATCCTATATAAGACATAGATTGTTTTTCTAATATCGATATTCTGGAAGGACTCATCCTGAATAAGACACAGGTTGATTGTTTTGATGATGTTTGTTTCTAGGAAGGACACATCCTGTAGCAAACAGAAGTTTATATGTTTTGGTTGTTGCTTTGGCAAGTTGTTTGATTTGACTTAGAGACATTGTTGACTTGTTCACTAGATTGATGCATGAATTGATATGATGTGCTGACAATTGATTGTGTGTGACAACAAACCCGAAAGGACTGACCTAGTGCGGCCTTGGGGGCTCATCGCTTGATGGCCTTGCCTATGTTATACATGCAAAGACCTCGTAGTTCGACTTGACTTTGACTGACAAGACTGACTACAAGTAGAAGACGTGTGTGATAGTGAATGTGACGAACCCTAATGAACTAACCTAGTGCGGCCTCAGGGGCTCATTGATTGATGGCCTTGCCTACGTTATACATGCAGAGACCTCGTAGTTCGACACGACCAATGACCTTGTCATATAGACATATGGATTGAGTCATGATTTTATATAGACAAACCTAAACGGACCGACCTAATGTCTCAGGGGCACATCGACAAATGGCCTTGCCTACGTCCAGTCACAGAGGCAACGTAGTTTGACAAATGACAAAGACTGACAAGTGCAACTGACTCTAACTCTATTTTTGAATGTTTTGATTTTTTATTTTTATTTTTTTTGTCTTTTTGAATTTTTATGATGTTTTTGTGTTTTCTCAGGTCATGTTGTGATGTTTTTGGATTTTTCTATGGTTTTACATCTTCAACACAGCCAATGTAAGAGAACTAATATGACGCATGTCAAGTGTTTTCCCCCAGTCAAGTATAAGACCAATTGATTATGAACAGGATAAAATGGGGGATATGAAATGTACTTGATGTCAATGGTTCTTGGTTATGGGAAAGACTACCACTTATTATGAATGGTATGTACAAGCGATGGATGGGAAAGATAAGTGATATGTACAGGGATAGGTAGTATGTATAGGGAAGTGGACTATGTACATGGATGTTAGATTAGAATAATAGTAGACAAAGGTGCAGAGTCAACTACATATGGCGCTTGTTTGCTAGGTTTTCACCATGGTACTTATCCAAAGCGCCACCGAAATGATTTTCACTATTGGATGAAATATTTCTCTTTACTATTTTCTACATTTTCTAATTTTTTTGATGTTACCAAGATTCCTGTTTGCCAGGTTTTCACCTAGGTAACAATTTTTTATTTTTTTATTTATTTATTTATTTTGCTAATTAGGACAAGGCTCTCAGAAGCTATGCATAGAACTTCTTTAGATGAATACTATTGATTGGCGAGGACAATGGTTCCCCTTCAGGAGTAGAGAGTTGATACGCTCCTAATCCAAAGGCTTCTATAATAATATAAGGTCCTAACTAGTTAGGTTCAAACTTTCCCGGTTTCTCTCTGTCTGCTTGATTCTTTGGGTTCTCCATTAAGACTAGGTCACCCATGTCAAAAAATTTGTTCAAGACCTTCCTATTATAGCTATGATGAAGGGGATTCTGATATGCTTGGAGATGGTCTAGTGCCTTTTGTCTTTGCTCATCTAGGAATTCTAGCTCATGTAGTCTTGATACTCGGTACTCTTCATCATCAATGTTCCCTTTCAAGGATACCCTCAGGGAAGGAATCTCGACCTCAATAGGAAGAATGGCTTCAGAACCAAATACTAGTGAATATGGAGTGGTGCTAGTGGGAGTACAGATACTTGTGTGATAAGCCCAAAAGGTGGGATTAAGTTGTAAATTCCAATCGTGGCCAGCATCATTGACAGTCTTTTTGAGGATTCTAATGATAGTATTTCTAGATGCCTCTGCTTGGTCGTTACCTTGTGGGTAGTATGGAGTGGAAAAGTGATGTTGAATATGAAATTCATCACAAAGATGGCAAAATTATTGGTTCTTGAATGGGCGGCCATTATCTGTGATTATGGACTGAGGGACACCATACCGACAGATGATATAGTTTAGGATAAACTTAGAGATCTGTGTGTCGGTAATGTATGTCATGGGAATAGCCTCAATCCACTTCGTAAAATACTCAGTGGCAATGATGATGAACTTGTGGCCATTAGATGATGTGGGATGGATCTTACCTATGAGGTTGAGTTCCCATTGGGTGAAGGGCCATGGTGACGTTATGGGATGGATCTACTGTGCTGGTGCATGTATCAAGTCTCTGTGAACCTGACATTGGCAACATTTCTTTACAAAGATATATGAGTACTTTTCCATAGTAGGCCAATAGTAACCCAATCTCATAATTTTTTAGCTAAGGTAGGACCGCTAGAATGGGAACCACATATACCCTCATGCACCCCACGCAAGGTTGCTTTTGCTTCATCTGTATCGAGACATCTTAGTAGGGTATTATCTAAGGTGCGTTTATATAAGGTGTCTTTGCTGATGGTGTATTTGGCTGACTTACGAAGGAATGTCCTATGTTGATTATTTGAATGGCCAAGGGGTATGATTTCAGCATGGAGGTAGTCATAGATTTCTTTGTACCATGGGGAATCAGGACCAACAATGTCACATACCATCTCAGAATCTAGAATATCGTAGGTCAGGACCAAAAGTTGTTCTACCAAGAACTCAAACTTAGGCACGTTGCTAGGAATGTCTAGAAGTGATGCAATTGTATCCATAGCATCTGCTGCCCTATTTAAAACATGAGGTATATGATGAAATTCGACCTTGTCAAAGTACTCCTTAAAACTATCTGCCATGTGTTTGTATGGAGCAAGCTTCTCATCCGTAGTCTCATAATCATCATGTACCTGTCTGATTACTAGTTGAGAACCGCCATATACCTGTAGGTTCTTAATTTTCCACTTGACTGCCTTGCGTAACCCTATCACTAGAGCTTCATACTTTGCTATGTTGTTGGTACATGGAAACGCAATCCTAAATGACTTACGGATGGAATCACCCTGTGGTGTGATAAACAGTATACCAGCCCCTGAGCCATGATTTGTATGTGAGTCATCAAAGTATATTTTCCATGTTGTGTTTGTGTCAATTGTGAATATAAGCTCATTAGGAAAGTTTGCAACTAATGGGTGATCTACTTGTATTGGTGTGTTGGCTAACTGATCAGCAATGACTTGTCCTTTAATAGCCTCTCTCTACATATTGGATATCATACTCACTAAGTATCATAACCCATTTGGCCAGTCACCATGTTAATGTTGCTTTGCTTAGAAGATATTTCAGAGGATCTATTTTTGCAATCAGCATTGTTTGATGGTTTAGCATATAGTGCCTTAGTTTTGTAGTAGCAAATACTACTACAAGATAGGCACGTTCAATGGTACTATAATTGATCTCATAACCTACCAAATTCTGAATGATATAGTATACAGCCCTTTCATGACCTTCATCGTCATTTTGTGCAAGCAATGCTCCAAGTGATGAATGGGTTGCTAAAATATAAAGAATCAGTGGTCATCCTTCAACATGTGGCATTAAGACTGGTGGTGTGAGTAGATATTCTTTGATTAGTTGAAAATCCTCTTCGCACCTAACTATCCATGCAAAGGGTACCCCTTTCTTAAGTAAATGTTGAAAAGGATGTGTCTTATCTGCTAACTGCACTATAAATCTTCTGATGGATTGCAGTCTCCCTTGTAATGTCCTTAGCTGACTGAGATTAGTTGGTGGAGGAATTTCTATGATTGCTTTTACCTTGGTTGGATCCACTTCAATGCCTCGTCTGGAAATGATATACCCTAAAAGCTTTCCTGATTGTACCCCAAACACACATTTCTTGGGATTTAGTCTCACTTTATACTTCTCTAGCCTTTGAAATATCTTGTCTAAAATCTGTAAATGTCCTCCCCTTGTCTTGGATTTAACTATAAGTTCATCAACATAATCCTCCATAAGAGTGTACAAGATTGTGAAAAATAGTGGTCATGGCACATTGATAGGTTACTCCAGCATTCTTGAGTCCGAAGGGCATAACATTCCAGCAATACGTTCCCCAAGGACATGTGAAAGTTGTTTTAGGTTGGTCTTCAGTTGCAATTTTGATCTAATTATATCCTGAAAAATCCATCCATAAGGGACATCTCATACCCTATTGTCATGTCCACTATCATGTCTATGTTAGGCAAATGGAAGTCATCCTTAGGGAAAGCTTGGTTGATATCTCTGAAATCTATGCAAATGCAGATGCCCCCTGTTGGTTTAGTGATTGGTTCAAGATTGGAAATCCAATTTGCATAGTCGATTGATCTAATGAAACAAATGTCTAACAGTTTCTTGAGTTTTTCCTTGACTAGTAAAGCAATCAGTGGGTGCATTTTCCTCAATTTGTGTTTTCTTGGAACATAGTGACTTTTTGTTTTCCAGGTATCTCAACAGGACATCGGCTGGCTATATTCCTCCATCTCTAGAAGAAAGCGATGAAATTTTCTCCTTCGTCTTGTGTTGTGTGACACAAGGTTGCTATATTTATCTCGTGGTCTATGTTGAAGGAGAATTGCTCAACAAACTTCTCAGCCAATTCACTCCATGATTTGATGCCATAGTCTAGACCTGAAAACCACTCGAGCACAATTCGTACAAGACTTCTTGGAAATAATCTCATAAGATATGTGGGGTCATAAGTAACATCTATGCACATGGTAGAAAATTCCCTTATATATTCTATCGGATTTCGTTTGCCATTGTACTTAGGAAGATTCAGTATGAAATACCTATGAGAGAAAGGTGTCATGTACAATGATTTATCAAAGGGAAATGGGAATATGTCATTTGTTGAAAAGGTTTTCTTAGTTGACATCGACATGTTATCAATTTGTGTTTGTAGTGCATACATTTGTGTTTGCAAGACGTCAACCTGGGTTAATGATGTATTGGGCGGATTATGCAGATCTATGTATGTATTCTGAAATCCAAGGTCTCGTGTTGGGTTTTGATTGAATGTTGGTATTTGATATGGATTTGGATTCAAAATGTTGGTGAATGTGTTCTGATTCAGAATCTATGTGAATGGTTTTTGACTTGGAATCTATGAGAATGGATTCTGATTTAGAATTTGTGTGAATGGATTCTGACTGCCAATCTGGGAGAATGGATTCTGATTCGAAACCTGCGTGAATGGATTCTGACTCCTAATCTGGGAGAATGGATTTTGACTACCAACCTGGGAGAATGGATTCTGATTGCCATATTGGAAAGAGGGAATTCCTCATGTCTGCATAGTCTGCGGTATAGTACTAGTGACATGAACACTAGGTATGGTTGTTGACTGTGGTATGGTACCGGTGACACTGACATTTGGTGTAGAAGCTAACATTTAAGATCTTTTATTCCCAACAAGAGGACCGAAGGGAGTGGACGATGATGCCCCTACAATGAAATTAAATCCCAATGTCATGCCAAATGTACCGAATGGAGACGTATGGACTGTTGTACTTTGTGTAGGTATGCCAGATGGTATGGTTGTATTAACCTAAGGTATAGAGGTACTAGCGGTCGTTGCGTTTGTCCCTTGTGTAGGTTGAGTTTGTAAGGTGCTAATTTCAAATCCTATAAGTAAGGTAGCACCTTCAGCTATAAATTTGGCTAAGTATCATTGACGATCATTTGCTAGATACTCATCTACAAAAGAGGCAAACTCAGGGTCTTGTGCAGCAACCTCTATTTCTTCCGCTCTAATGTGTCCTTGAGTGTGTCTAGTTGTGAATTTGTCTAATAAAGTCCTGTGAGATCTCAACGAGGATGCCCCTGGAAAGGGGTTCGAGAATGGATTGATGAATTCATTTGGGTTCGACATCTTTTCTCTCTCTTTTCTCTTAGACCTAGTTTCAACCATGTAAGATAAGCTCAATATGCGAGGAATGCAAAACTACGTCTATGGATAGTATGACTCTAGTCTATGTTTTTGGGATTTTCTGGATGAAAAATAAGAATTTATAAGATGATGCTAGTCTAGAATGACAATATCTAAAGATGCAAAGTCTAAGCAAGCTTCTAAGGTAATCAATTTTGTAAACCTAGGACGAGGGTACCAACTACCTAAAGTCTAACCAAGGTGTCAATTTAGTTACGTCAAGGAACCTATGTAGGACAAGGACCAAAGATAAGGTGAGCTCCCTAACTAGACTAATGAGCTAGGAGGACTCTTTGTAGGACAAAGGATATGATGACAGGACTAGGTTCAATGATAGATTTCATTGACGCTATGATTTTTTTAGAGTGTAGAAAGTGGACCTATTCTAAAGTTTATAAAAGTGACTATCCTAAAAGTTTGATCTAAAGGTAATATGTTTTTCTAAGATGAAACTAAAACTTAGAATTAGGACAACTATAGTTATGACTAAATGATACCTAAAGGATGCAAAATTGAGAAAATTGTTTCAGGTTTCTGTTCAAGGACTATTGTGAAAAGACAGATCAAAGACTAGTATGACTGTGTCAACTAGACTGTGACTGTGAAATTTGGTTCTGTAATACTCAGGCAGATGCGTCACATAATTAAGTAGATGCGGTTATGTTTCATAGTTGTGGTTTTCTGGTAATCAATTGTGTGTTTTTGGTAAAATTAAATATTTGGTATCAGACAATTGCGGTGTAATTTCTAACAGATGCAACTCGTTATGGAAATTGTGACTCAAACTATATCAAATGTGGTTTTCTAAACTCTATGCACTAGTAAAAGTTCTATGACAGTGGAAAATGCATCGTTCTAGACTATAGTTGTGACTCACCTTTTCAGATGCGTCATAGAATGTCACAAGTGCGGTATTTTAAATCAGATACAGTTTTTGATAGAGAAAATGCGAGCTAATCTGGAAGATGTGACTCTAGGCTAAACAGATGTGACTTGACAGAACAATTGCGACTCTCTGGTGAATAGTTGTGACTATGTTGACAGTTGCGTGTTTTCAGTGAATTGAGAGATAAAACTGGCGTTGTTTTATGATCAAGTTTCGACAAACAAAGACAATCATAAGACAAATTCTTTTTAGTTTGATTTTGGACTTAAAGAACATTTAATTTGACAATAGACAAGCATATCCTAGGTTGTGTAGGATAGTATTTACTGAGTTCTCACTTGTTTTTCCAACTACGCTTATTCAAGGCGGATGATCAGTAGCTTGACCCCTCTTGCTCCCCTCCACAGCTCATTAATGTCATTTGGGGCAGCCAAGCTACAGTACCCATGAACATCCCATGGCATACTTTCATCTCTACACATGAACCGTAAGAATATGAGACGGCTTCACAGGTCTGACTTGCTGCACCAGTAAATAGAAGGATTTTGGACACTACAAACAAAGGTGTTTAATTCAAACATTTTGTTCGTAGGGCATGATCCATGCGGCGAGAGTCCCCTTTCGAATCTATCTCATCAGAACCATATGTGTGATTCGTTGGGATTTCACCAAGAATCCACTTTTATATACCGGTTGGAAGTCCCTCGGGTTTAGGGTGCTACCGGTCTGATTCATCCTAAGGTGAGTACTTTTTCCTGCCAGGACAGGCCCAATTTCTAGAGTCAATAATTGTTTCTCTTACACCCAAGATCGCACAGATGCGCAAGGGGAGAGGATACTTCGATATACCAAATCGTGAGGGTAATAACAAAATTGTGCTTTCGCACCAAACATAGTAGACACTTATTAATTTTAATCCAAATGAAAGATTTTCTACACTACCAAATAATTTGTTTCAAAAATTTAACTATGGTCTTTGACATGCGTTCTATAGAAAGATTCATTAGTAATTTTGATATTGGTCTTCGATTATTGATCTGCAAAAAATTCATTAACTCCTCAAGACACACGTTGAAAACAAAATATTAGTGAAAATAAAAACATGAAAGAAGGTTGTAAATTGAAAATCTAAACCTCAAAATTTACCAGTCGGATGTGTCATTTTCTCTGTTGGATGCAAAAGGATTTTACCAGTCAATTGCGACTCAGAAAATAACAAATGCGTGAGTATTTATCAGATGCGTTGTTTTCGATCTCAGATGTGGTCAAGTAAGTCAATTGTTTCGTTTCTGATATCAGATGCAGTCTAGTATTTTAGTTGCATCATTTTTTCAAGCAGTTGTGTCTCTGAATGTCAGTTACATCGTTTCATCAAATAGATGCATCGTTTCGTACAAAAACCTGCAAAAATTGAATAAAAGTCTACAAATACGCAAAGACGGTGTCTTCACATCGGGTTCACCAAATGTAACATTTAGAAAATGCAATGAAAGGTTAAAATCACACACTCAATTTGATCTAAGCTCTAAATGCAATCTAAGCTAAACAACAGAGAACAAAAGAAAGCTAAAACACAAATAAACTGAACAATCTCACCCAATATCTACGTAATTCCATATATAACCTCAATTTCCCTTCTCCATTTTTCCGTTGTAGTATAATTTCCCTCAGATCTCTCTTGTGCAAGTATAGCCTATGATAGTGATTTAGCAAAACATTGAAGATTCAAATAATAGATATGCTTCCAAAAGTCATAAGATTTCGAGAGAGATTGAAATGATGGGCAGATCAATTTATAGAAAATTGATCATTCGAATGATAGGCCAGGATCGAAAGATCGACAGACGATTGAGATCAAAAGATTAGACATGCATTCTAATAATTGTTAGTAGCGAATGAGTGATACAAATTAGAAATAGAAATAAAGATTAAATAAATGATTTAATCTTCGAGTTTGGTATTCAAAAATATAAGAATTATCTTTGCATGAGAAAGATAAAGATAGGATTAAAGCAACATCTTGTTCGAATGCACGCACAAGATTAAATTAATTAAATAAAGATATTTAATTAATACGCATGTACACGCAAACGAGTTAGAACTAGATGACTGAATGATAAGACGAAGAGATTACTCATGAAAGCAACTCAGACATTAAATCAGGAATTAACCGACCGATCTAAATATATCTCGAGTCGAGCGAGAGAATACTTAGATAACTTACACAATTATCTAAATATAGAGGAATGCATTAAAATAGAATTTATGAATTAAATAATTCATTTAATTCAAGATTTGATATTTGAAGAATAATTAAATAAATAAGATTTATTTAACTAAGTGACGAAGGGATTAAATGAATAATTAAATAAATAAAGGATTTATTTAATTATAGTTGACATATGATAAAGGGTAAATTAAATAAGAATTTATTTAATTTTAAAAGAAGGATAAGGTTAATTAGTAACATAATTAAATAAAAAGAATTTATTTAATTAATTAGATAGAATAAAGAAAAGTGTGAATTAATTAAATAATTAAAATTATTTAATTAATAGAAGAAATGAAGATTTTAGAAAATAATTAAATAATTGGCATTCTTTAATCATGACCATAGAAATATGAATTATGAAGAATATTGAAGTCACAAGCTTAGACCAAATTTCGGTGTCTACAACAAGGTTAAGACACTATTTTCTTAACAACAATTATAAAAATTCTAAAGAATTTCATGACCACACAGAACAAAAGTAGACCCTATCACACATAATCCAATGAAGTTATGAGGATTTTAATAATATTTTTGGCATGAAATTGACTAAGATGTGTAATGAGAACACCATATACCAAGATATAATTTTACATGTAGTATTATGGGCCTATAAAACCACTTATAAATGACATCTAGTATTTCCCATTTCAGTTGGTATATGGATTAGATGTAATGATACTAATACAATAGATTTTACCCAACCTTAGACTATAAAATACACCAAGACTAAATGAGGAGTAAACTAGAGAAATATTAATGGGGTTGGAAAAGTATAATGAAAAGAGGTTTTTAGTTCCCTACAATCAAATACAAGAGGGAAATACGAAAGGGATTGGGATGACCAAAACATCAAGAACAAAGTATTTCAAATTGATGATAGAATTCTACTATATGAAAATAGGTTTTAAAAGCTAGGAAAAAAAATTGTGGTGGATTAGGTTGTGTTAGTGATCTAAGTCATAGGTCCTAAATCCCTAAGGCTAAATAATCTCCCAAGCACTAGGGATGTAAAACTTGGGAAGAATACAATAAAACCTATGCTTAGGTTGGGTAACTATGAACCAACTATTGATGTGGGTAATACCTCCATCACTTTGAGCCAATGGGGGTTTCCCTAAGGTTATGTAATAGATATCATCATAGGAACTGATAATTACCCATATATGATTTGTATAATACACCTCTATTTTAGTTATCACTTTGTGTCAATATGTTGGTTTGGAATAGTCAAGGTTGAGAACCTCATTAAAGAAGATAGTATACCATATAAATTTCTAATACTCTGTTTATAATAACCCCTTGTGTTGTCATACACAATTAGATATGTCAATGAATAAAATCACTTACACCACAAATTGAAATGTTTAATTTTTATTTTTTTTGGTGCATTGAGATGGTGGAGAGATAGGACTAGTAGAAAATTAGTGCATTTATCTATTTGGGCAACACAAGTTACTAAGTTAAAATAAAATATGTAATAATTGAACCAATGTTCATACCTTAATGAATGTATCACTTAAGATCATGTCTTCCAAAAAGTACAAGAAATCTAGGCTCTATGCATACATTTAGAAATTAAAAAATGTTTATAAAATGTTTATAAAATGTTAAATAAGTCTACTTAGTAATCTATGAGCATACCCATTTATTTATTTTATTAATATGAGAAGATACCTTATAAAATCTTTGCAAGGATTTTATAGTCATCTATTTGGCCATTTAATTAGAATACATCTAAAATGAATGTCATACATAAGGAGACTCTCAATCAAGGTCAGTTCTACCTTTAATAATTTACTCTTAAAAAATTATAAATATTTATTACCAAGTTTGAGATAAACCCAAATCATTACAATACTAAAATGCTACACCTAGATATGAAAAAATATAAACCCTAGGGTTTTGCTATGCGAGCTTTTACCTCTACTATGCTTATTTATTTCTCCAATTTTCCATCATTCAAATCTAATTTGATTGATTTGTTTATTCCTTTCAAAGATATGTCAATATCCATAATAAATACATGAACCTAGAGAATAATGTATTGTCGAGGATGCTCATAACTATCAAGCATCATTTTCCTTAATTTGCACCATAAATCATTCTTAAATTTGCTTGGATGTACCTAGAAAACTTGTGGAAATTATCTTCCTCGATTTTTAGGTTCCCATATCACTAATGTCATCATTGGTTATGGAGTGCAGGCTAAAAAAGAGCTTGCAAAGTTTTTTGAAATAATGGATGAGCTTCACTCATTGGATTAAAGACAATCAATATTTCCCACTTTTCTGTTATTTGAAGTGGGTGAATGCAAACCCATAATGATGAATAGTCATTTTTGAGTGGGAATATTTGATCTGGAAGGTACCCACACCATATTGGATCATTAATGGTGGCCTAGGGTGCACTAGTGGTAGGTGTGAGAAAACTCCAAGAGTTTAAGAGTGTTGTAGGTCATTTAGTGAGTTATTAGGTCCAAGAGGGACCTTGGAACGTGTGAATAAAATAGTTCAAGAATCAAGAGGCGGGAGGAAATAGGGAATTGAGACCAAATGTGGAGATCCACAATTCACTCAGAGGTTTGGAGTTCAAAGAAGAATGATTCAAGGATTGGGAGTCAAGGGGAGCTAGAATATTGGATATGAATGGGAGTTGAAATGTTCCCTCGAAATTTTTAGGCTCGGTAGTTAATGTCATCACTCTCACTCAATCTATAGGTGCCCATATGATAATGTCATCACTAGTTATGGAGTTCAAGGAAAGAAAGAGCCTACAAATTTTGTTAGAACAATAGCCAATCTTCACCTATTGCATTAAAAATATAGTCAACATTTTCCACTTTTCAATTGTTGTAAGTGTGTGAATTTGTGCTCATAATGATAAATAGTATTTTAATGCTATAAATTTTAATTTGGAAGGTTGCCACATCATATTGAGTCATTAATGGAAACTTAGGATGCATAGTGGAAGCTAGAAGCAAGCTCCAAGAGTTTCAAACTGCTATAAGTTATTTAGTGAGCTATTGAGGCTAGGAGGGACCTTGGAGCTGAGTTCAAAGGTGCAAGGGAATTTTATAGGGCCAAGAGAGGAAATATGTGAATGAAAAATCAAGTCTAGAGATACAAAATTCATCTAGAGGTCTAGGGCTGTAGTAAGAATGGGTTGGGAAATGAGAGTCAAGTGGGAGTTGGAACATAAAATATGAATGGGAGGTGAAATGTTCCTTTGTGAATCTAAGGTTATACAAGACATATTTAGATATTAGGCTCAAAGAGAAAAACAAAAATTAGAATGGGGACCAAGAGAGAAAAGGGAGTATGGAAGAAAAGAATAGGAATCAAAGTTTAGGATGGGCTTGACACTTGGAACTTAGTGCCACAATTTTAGGTTCTCTCAAAAGTTTGGTAAAAATAGGAGAGTTACATTGAGTTTATGGGCTCATGGGGAACTATAGAACGAGGATAAAAATGAAGGAAACTTAATGGATCAATTCTCAAGATGACATAAGGTTCGGGGATTAGGCAAACCAAGAAGATATACCAAAAGGGAGGGAAATCTAAACAAAGAAAGGGTTGCCAGGGATTGGGGAAGAGATGTTAGGTATACCTCAAAAAAGGTATTGAGGTGAAAGGAAATTTGATACTCTAAAAAAATGTATTGAGGAATTGGTGGATCTCAAGGAATTAAAGGTAATATGGAAATGGTACTCGAGGATGGGAAGGCCTGCAAATTTGATATGAAATATTTTTTTTTGGATGTAAACAAGATTGGGAAGTCAAAGAGGATATGAGGAGGTGACCAAGTCTAATAGCTTAGAAAAACAAATAATTGACTTTGAAAATAAACCATCAAGGGTTAGAGATTTGAGATGCAAAGGAAGTGGCACCAATGGAAGGAAAAGTCTGAAATCTTGCCAAAAGGATTTTTTTTAAGACATCTACTTAACATTTTAGAGTTTGGATGATTGACATGACAACCTTGACAACTTGATAGTCTAAAAAATATAAAGGGAAAATTAGACTTGGGCAAAGCAACATGCTTGGAGGGTAAACTCTAAAATTTTGAGAACTTGTAAACACTTAGAATTTTTTATCATACAACCTCTACACTTAAAAATTTCTTGGGACCTTTGCAACATCTAACACACATAGACACATAGGGATGGGGAACACCACAAATGCAAATTTTAACCCAAGGGATCTTGTGAGAACTATCTAGTATTAATTGTTTATGATGGGTTAAACAAGGCCAAAATGTATAAAGGGCATGAATCAACCAAAAGGACATGGTCAAAATAGGGTGCCAACAAGTTGTACTTGACTCATGATATCTTACCATTAAGATCTATAAAGTTTAAAACTCTACAAAATAAATTATTAGATATACATGTCAATGAATCATGATTAAAAATTTATCACATGACAGATTGAGGGATGAACTCAATCTAAATTGAGTTTGGTACAAATAGAGTAACTTATAACATATGTATTTTACTTTTTTAGTAGTGTATGTCACTTAAAAATCTAGGTTTCATAATATGATGATTGTGTACTCTTGAAAGCAAAACTAAAAGTAGGTAAAATTTTAGGAAAAAAGGTAGTTGGACCATTAAATTCAAAAAGTTTGTTGAGAATGTATATAAGGAGAAAAGAAACAACATTATAGATCCTAGAAAAAATAGTTAAGGAAAGTGGTGTGTTTTTTGTTAGTTCCAATGACTAGTATTCTAGTTGATACACGACAACAGGTTGATTCCATGGGGATTCCTTCTTCTATTAATGATGGTGAGATTTTGTTAATCAACATTAATATATAATTTAATTATTTACAAAATGATATTATTTAGTGGAAAAATAATCATTTGCATAATGTTTTCAATAATATACTACCATGAGAGGGATTTTTTGAATAGTTTTGGGCATAATTCCCATAGTGGTATACTTTTAGGCAAGTTTTGATAGAAATAATTAATATTTTATTTTTGGGTAGTGGCAGACAAAGCCAACATGTCTCAAGGAGAGGACACATTTTAAGCTAGGGGATGATGTTGGCAGGATAGAATGGAAAACCTAAAAGGGGAACCTAATAGAGTCTAATGATGAAAACCTATAAGGGTGCAAAAAAGCAACATCAAGATAACACATCGCTATGTAGAAATGTTAACCTATTTTGACCAATGGTCTAAATAGTTACATCAGGTAGCTATTTAAGATTTTTTGGAGGGTTAAAATATTTTGAAAGGAAAAAGATCAAATAAGAGTCTTTTATTTAAATGAAGCAGCTCACTAAGTTTTTAGGAGGGGTTTTTTTTCAAAATACCACGTGCATTTAGCTTTTTGGAAGGAGGTTTGTTTTGTGAGTTTGAGTTTTAGGAGGTTAATCCGAGCCTTTTAGGGTTCTAGTTACTTATTTTCTCTTGAAAAACTATCCTTAGGCTACTACTATGGCATCCAGGGAAAATATAGAACAACATGAAACCCTTCAAATACATGGAATTGATTAGAAATCTCATAAGACTGATTATTTCTTTTCACTAGTGGACCATGCACATGGAGGAAAAGAAAAATATAGGTCTGTTTGTTCTTTTAGACTCTATTATTACCATAAAAGATGCTCATATTCTTTGGCGTTGAATGCATTTTGGATTATGGCTAAGTGTCAGAAAACATCACTAAATGCTTATTTAATAAAAGAAGCATTTGCAAATCCCATCTCAGACTCATCCTTTGAGATGGGGATAACATTGCAAAGAGAAGCTTGGAGTGGATGTCATATTGGTTGTATCATTAACAACTTACAAATTTGGGGTCCATGTGAAGAAAATTCCTCTTTATCAGCATATTGCCAATGTGGCTAGCAACAAAAAAAACTTGGTGATGCTCATACCCACCTTTAATGTCATCAATGGAGTTCCTTTGTAGCACTATAAGAAGAAGATGTTGATGGTATAGCTTTTGAAACAACAAAGGCTTGCTTTTTTGGGCTGGTAGATATTTCATGTGTTGCTAAATATGTGCATCAAACACATCACTAGTTAGTGGTATTTGTTAAGTGGTTTTCCAGAATATACTATCATATTTAATTCGCTGGTTTGATGGCAAGGGGATCTACAAATTTGAAAGTCATGAAATTGAAAAGCTACAGAAGTCTAATGAATGCTTTTCTGACATAAAACATAAATTAATATAGGGAAATGATCAACAAGGGGAGAAAAACATTGAAAATTGTTTCTTTGAGTCTCATTAAGATTTTCTTTTGCTACCCAGAAATAATGTTAGCAGCCTATTTTGAACTGTTAGAGTCAAAATACATGGAGAAACGCAAAGAGGGGCATTGTTTTTGAGGCAAATTATGTGCGAAAATAGTAAAAAAGATATTAATATTCAATCACTGAAGCAATCTAAGGTGGTGTTCTCCTTTGAGTTTTCTTCCAAGAATTGAGGGAGTGTCACACAACCTATTTGATGTCTACTTGAAACCTTATTTCATGGAGGCCTATCGTCCAGTAAGAAAGAGAGACCTTTTCCTGGTGTTTATTGCATTGTTTCTCTAGATACTGAATTTTTTTGTGAAGGAGAGCCCATAATAGTTAATATACATACAATTGCCTAATGAAGCTTCATAGTATCAATTTTTAGAGCTTGTCTCTGAATGTCACCTATTTCAAAATATGTTGATGTTTAAATTCTTACTTAGTACACTAATGGGTTCAGTGGAGCTGATATAACTAAAATTTCAATGAGCCTACATATATGCTATTAAGAGAGCACATTGAAAAGCACATTCAACGAGAAAAGAATAGAAACGAAAAAAAAAACATTGAAGCTATGGATGAGGCTGAAATTGATGTTACAGAAATAAATTTTTCTCATTTTGAGGAGGATATGAAATATGCCCAAAGAAGTTTTAATGATGAAGACATACATAAATATCAAGCTTTTGTTCAAACATTACAACAATCTAGAGGTTTTGGGTCAAAATTTAGATTTGCAGATCAGGCAGCTACCACTAAAGTCACAAATGTTTTTTGTAACAACAGGAGTCGGTGAATATGATGATCTTTATAGTTAATTTTTTCAAGAACTAATTGTATTCAGCTATAGCCATGAAGGTTATGAAGTCGTGATACAATCTCAGAACATGTATGATATTGCATAGAAATTGAAGCCATTATGTCTTAAAGCTCTTTTGTTCTTTTGTTAAGGAAAATTATATACATATTGCACCTTTCCATAAATATCATATGATGGTTGAATCCTCGAGATGGTTGTGATTATCTATCACCTTGGGGTAGAAAAGTGAATCATCAAGTTTTGATGCTTGTATGAGGGATATGGTTTCAACATGGAACTAGAGCAGCTGCAATTGGGGTTGTTAAAGATTTTGAGCCAAGAGAAATGACCTTAGAAGGAATTGAAGGGAGGGTTGGGTCTATATTCCAAGAGGAATGTGCACATGCAAATACTGAAATCAAAATTCTTAAAATGATAGAATATCAGTTGCTTGTAGAATGCATCATGAAAGGCATTTTGATGCTTTGATTAAGATCTTGACCAAGAGAGGTTACTCATTCACCTCTGTTGCTAAGAGTGAAATTATCTGTGATATGAAAAAGAAGCGTGCTTATGTGGCACCAAACTTTCAGCAGGAGCTTAAGAAAAGCAAGATTGGTTCCTCCCTTAAGAATGGTTATGAGCTTCTTGGTGGACTTTGGCATGGTGAAAGAGCAGATTTGACCCTAAGACTGGTATGAAAAGTGTTGAGCAAGGTTCATATATAGAGCCACCATATTACCAGAGCAACCCCAACTTATTACAATGATGAAGTTTTTCATAGCCTCTAGTGGCCATACAAGTTCATGGAGTGACAATGATTATGGGAATTATGGGGGCTATCCAAATTATCTAGTTTTACACTATCTTCGGACTCAATTGGAATACTAACAATGGGAATGATATTACAGACATTCAGGATTTGATGTCAGTTATGCTAGTGGAACAAAATCCACTATTAGTGGTAGCAAAAGTTCTCCAACTTATTTGGACTATCCAATTCTAGGATTAAGTAATAGTTCTTCTGCAATTACCCAACCACCTGAGAAGCAGGTCTGGAAAAGATCGAAGCTTGGGTAGGTTACATAAAGGAGATTAAAGGATCATAAGTAGTCTCTTATATATCTTGTTGAACCTTGTTCTTAATAGTAGATATAAAGGTGTTTCTTAGTTTATACAAGGTATAAGACGTGCCAAATACAAGTGGCATAGTAGCAATCTGATAAGAATAGAAGAACATAGTTTCAAATAATGATGAAGGTAGACTTTCATGGAGTTTCTGCAATAAAAGCAAAGGAAACACTAAAGTGAAAAAATGTTTAAAGGGGTAGTGAGCAGTAAAATGGACCTTGTGAAGATAAGGAGATATCATTGTGCTATGAGTGGACAAAGGCTAGAAAAGGGATCTCATGACAATGGGAAAGAAAGACTAAGAGGTTGTAGATCTCGACTTATCAAGTCACTTGAGTTGTTCAAGGATAATGAAAGGAAGAAGCTGGTTATTTTCATTGCACTCACTTTCTCTTCAGAAGCTATTTGGGCTACTACCAGGAACTGTTTTTCAACCTCTTCTCAAAGACAATCTTATGGCCAAAGGTATTGTGCTTTCATTCATTATAGAATTTTTAAGTACATGCAGGATAACAGCCTTGTTGATCTCATAGGATTGTTGGAGAGGGGAGAATCTCAAGTTGTGTGGTCTTTAATAAGCAGTAGCATGTTGAATGGTGGACCTCAATTTACAAATTCATACGAACCATAGCTTCGAAGGTTCATTCACTAAGACATTTAAAAAAGTGCATATGTTTGTAGAGCTTTCAAAGGCACATTTCAGATTGCTCGATATTGTATTAAGGAATTGTCAACTCATAGGACTTTAATCCTCACATATGTTTCATGAAGTCTTGTATTCTTTTGTTGGCCATAGTTAGAAAAATGAGCTAGATGGAACAAAGAGAAAAAAGTAGGAGTCAACCAATGTTGACATTAATGCAAGAGAGATGGATGATTGCCTTCATTTTCATTTATTTGTGATTCAAGAATTTTAGTCTACCTAAGCTTTGTAGCACGGATTTGGTATACAAAAAATGTAGGGACAATAGCAGAGGAACTCGGTATGAATATTAATCTTTAAATTGTAATGATATAAATCAAACCATAGGTGGGATATTCATGAGTTTGTGATAAATCAGAAATGGAAATTGTAGCATCAAATCCACTTTAAAGCAATGAAGTGTCATTAAAGATGTGAATGAAGGGTGCCATAAAGGAATGATACAAGTGTCAAATACTTGTCCTAAAAGAATCTTCTACTCCTTCAAGAAGCTTGTGACTACTTCAAACCTCTTTTTCACATGCTCTATGAACTTGGAGATTAAGACAAGATAGTTTGATGAAAATCGACAGCAATTATGGACAGTGCCAAGCATCTAGGGGTAGTTTGGTGAGCTGTGCAACTGGTTGAAAGAATATAGGAGGCAATTTGACCCAGTTTTGGAGCATTTACCAGTATTTAGGAGTTGTTTAAGGGAATTTGATGGTGGATAAGGTCAAGGAAAGACTTTTTCAACATTCAAACACCTTTTTGGAGCACTTTTAGGGGTTGCAAACTAGGGGAAACTATTTTGGACTCCCAAAGGAGTTTGACTCAGCAAGATGGAGTGAAGACTTATCTTTCTTTTTTCAACACATGTTCTTAATCTCTTGCAACTGTTGAGCAACATATAAGGAAAGCTAAAAGGAAGATTTTAGTTAGTTCTTTTCTCTCTCAGCAATGTATTGTAACTAGTTTTCAAGATCTTTCTAGCTAGAGCAAAAAATGTAACAAATTTTCAAGCTATTACAACAGTATGTAACACTCTTTTGATCAATCAATATAAACTATTTTACCTTCTCATTATTGTTCATTGTGCAAAATCTCTTAAGATAGTTGTAGTCTTGTGGTGATATGTTTTCCCCTTAATTTATGTCTTATTCTCATTGCCTTTGAGTAGAAAGTATGCATTTTTTGCAGATCATAACTTGTGTTAACTAGTTATTAAAAATAGAGTTTAAGTTGTGATTGCACTCCTAGCTCCTTCTAAATGCTATCTTTAACACACTAAACCTTTTTATGAAACACTTTTGCAAAAATATACGAAATACTGAGTTGTGTATGTGTTGGGTTTAAAATTGTTGATCATTTTGTATTTTCCAAAACAACAGTATAGGTTTGAGATCATTTTGCTGCATCACCATATTAGAGTTTAGGTTTCATTATATATTATCCTTCTCTCTTTTCTCAACAAGAAAAAGTAGGTAGCTTAGGTTAGGTGAAGTTCTAGGGGAACCAGGCCTCTCTAGAGGATCTCCACTATCTGATCCCACACTCAGGGAGATCATCCCATGTTTCATGAGGTGGATGAGCCATTCTATCAGCTCAGCAAGGGTGCACATTTTTGTGACAATAGTTTTTGGCATGCCTGGTGGGACAACTTGAACTATCATAGTTCAAAACTCATCCTTTGCATTGCTAATTTTGGTGTGTATGACATCAATATCTTCCTTTAGGGGAAAAATCTTCACACACCTGGTAACTCCAAGTTATTCTACTAGTTTCAAAAAGACTAAAAGTGATTGTATATGCTCAAGTTTACAAAAAAAATAGTCTTTATTATTTTGATTTTAAAGATATTTCAATGAATTTCTAGCTCATTTAAATGCTTCATAGTGTCTTCATTTCATGGAGATATCTTTCATCACCTTCCATTTCATAAAAATGTTATTCATGCACCTTCCTATCAGCCATACCAAATTGAACAAACTACTAGTTTCATACCAAATATCCCATTAATAGCAGTTCATTAGCATTCTTATCATGCTTACCACCCACCCACCCCTTCTCAAGGCTCATGGTAGCCTACACATGTTCAAGCTTAGCCACAAGAAGGCTATTTCAATTCAATCCAACATAGTTATCCTCATAGCCAGCCTTCGAACATTGATAACTCAAGCATCAAAGATATAATGTTAAACCTTCAAAGACAGCTCAAAGAAATTGAAAGAGATTGGGAGTATAACTTGCAACAAGAAGAGTTGGCTTATCAAGCCTACCAACATCAATAGGAGTTGGCTTACCAAAGGGAGAGACATGAAGAGTCTCTTGCAAAAGAGATTGCTACCAAACAAGAGCAGATGAAGCTTTTGCTTGCTCAAGTGCAAAGGTTGGAAGACCAATCTGCTACTTGCATTCCAAATCAACCTATGAAGGAAGAGCTTCCCAAGTATGAAATGTTAGGGTTAGAAAGGCAGATATCTAACAATTAAATGCAGATTTAAGTAATAAACAGAGAAACTAAAAACACACAGAATAAATTATAACACAGAGAATTTAACTGGTTCACCCAATCCGGGCTACATCCACCAAACCGCAGCCATCCAATGATTTTATTATCTAGTGCAAAAACCTATTACAATCTTGTGAATAATCGTGTTTTTCATTATCCTGTAACACCCATCCGAACCCCTTTTTATCAAGCTTAGAAGCTTCCAGATTTTTGGGTTCTACAAAATCGGATTTTTCTTTTTTCGTTGATTTTTTCTCTTTTTCGGTGATGACGCGAAAAAGTAGGAGGAAATTTTTTCTCAGAGGCTGCCGCCCCCAAACCCCGGCTAGGATACATGTCGGGGTGTATAGTATACCATGGCCTATAAAATATAGCATGATCAGTCACCACATACCAAAAATCTCCCACTTGGAGACTGATCAGGCTCCACACCAACACAATCTCGCACTTGGAGACTGATCCTGGACAACACTGCTGCAATTATAGCTCCCACTGGAAATAAGTACCTTGGACCTGCTTTGCTCTGTTATACTTGAATTCAACCTTGAAGGCCAACTAAAGTTGAAGAGGAGCTCAGCTTCTCCCTTGTCACCGCCTTAAACATATCCGCTGGATTGACATCTGTATGTATCTTGTCCAGCTTGACCTGTCCATCCTCCAACACCGTCGAATGAAATGATATCTCAAATGTATATGTGTTTTGTTTTAGAATGCAAGGTAGAATTCTTTGCAAGATGTATAGCACTATGGTTGTCTATAAACAAGTAATTTCCAACCTGTTGTTTTCCCAACTCATCCATGAAAAGTTGCAACATATCATCTCCTTTGCCATCTCTGTTGCAACAACATACTCTTCCTCTATGGTGGATAAAGCAACCACCTTTGCAATCGAGAAATCCAACTCACTGTTATCCCACCAACTGTAAATACATAACCTGTGGTACACCGCCTGGTATCTATATCCCCTGCCAAATATGAGTCAACATAGCCTTTTTAAATCAGTGTTAGATCCCCAAAACATAAACATTTATTGGATGTACCTCTCGGTACTTTGAGAATCCATTTCTTGCATTCCAATGCTCAACTCCAAGATGACTCAAATACCTGCTAACAACTCCTACAGCATGTGCAATATCCGGTCTTGTGCATACCATGGCGTACATTAAACTTCCTACAGCTGAAGCATATGGTACCTTGGACATTTTTTCTTCCTCCTCTTGTGTCTTTGGACACATATCCTTAGTCAATTTAACATGACTAGGCAAAGGTGTGCTGACAGCTTTTGCATTCTCCATATGAAATCTCTGCAACACCTTTTCAACATAATTAGCCTGAGATAAAAACATTTTTTGTTTTTCCTATCTCTACAAATTTTCATACTAAGGATTTGTTTTGCTGCCCCCAAATCCTTCATAGCAAAATATTTTGCTAACCGTTGTTTTAGCTCACTTATGTGATCCATGTTAGACCCTGCTACAAGCATGTCATCAACATATAAACACAAAATAATGTAGCTGTCATTATCCAACCTCTTAAAATAAAGACAATGGTCAAAATTACACCTGTTGTAGCCTTGCTAGCCATAAAACTATCAAATTTCAAATTACCATTTCGAGGTGCTTGCTTCAAATATATAAACTTTTATTCAATCCGCACACTAGTTTCTCCTTACCTTTGACCTCAAATCCTTGTGGTTGTTCCATATATATTTCCTCTTCCAAATCACTATGGAGAAAGGTTGTTTTAACATCAAGCTGTTCTAAATGCAAATCTTCAGCAGCCACAATACTTAAAACAATACGAATAGAAGTCATTTTAACAACTAGGAGAAAAAATCTCATCAAAATCAATACCCTTTTTCTGTGCAAATCCTTTTACAACTAATCTGGCTTTAAATCTCTTCTTACCTCCATCCTCCTCTTTCAGCCTATAAACCCATTTGTTTGGTAAAGCCTTTTTACCTGGAGACAACTTGCATAATTCCCAAGTCCTTTTTTTCAACAAGGAGTCCATTTCTTCTTCCATTCCATGCTCCCACTAAACCTTGGTATCCCACTGCGCATAGCTTTATCATAATATTTTGGTTCACCAACATCAGTTAACAAAATAGTATACAAAGAGGGAGAGAATCTTTCTGGAGGTCTACTTATCCTTGAAGATCGTCTAACAAGAGTTTGTGGTATTTGTTGTTGCTGTTGTTGCCCAGCATGAGGAACCATTGAAACATCATTGTTTGGAATATCATCCAACACTACATAATCATTTTCTTTCTTCTCATGTTGCAGCAACAGATCTTTGTACAAAACTTTCTCATTGAATATGACATTCCTGCTTCTCACAATTTTCTGATTTTCAAAATCCCAAAGCCTATAACCAAATTCATCAATGCCATATCCAACAAATATACATTTCTTTGATTTTGCATCAAACTTGGTTCTATTTTCAGAATTTACATGTGCAAATTCTTCACAACCAAAGGTTTTGAGAAAAGAATAACTCATCTTCTTACATTTCCATGCTTCCTCTGGAATACCACAACCCAAAGGATTAGAGGGACCTCTATTAATTAAATAAACAGCAATGTTTACAGTCTCTGCCCACATTTTTAAAGGTAGCCCAGCATGCAATCTCATAGTTCGTGCACGCTCTATTATTGTTCTATTAATGCGCTCAGCCACTCCATTTTCTTGTGGAGTCCTTGGAACCGTTTTTTGCCTACGAATACCATTAGAGGAACAATAATCTTCAAACTCTTTGCTGCAATACTCACCACCATTATCATATTTGAGACATTTTAGCTTTTTACCCATCTCATTCTCAACCAAGCTTCTCCATTTTTTAAAAGTTTCAAATACATCAGATTTCTGCCTAAGGAAATAAATCCATACCTTCCTAGTTGCATCATCAATGAATGTAACATGATACAGAGAGCCACTAAGAGAAGATACCTGAGCTGGTCCCCATACATCTATATGCACAAGCTCCAATTTCACATCTTTCTTTTGCTTCTCATCCTTGAGAAAACTTACTCTCTTTTATTTTCCATACACACAACTTTCACAGAAATCCATATTAACACATTTTAGACATAGTAAAACATTATTTGAATGAAGTAATTTCATACCTTTTGCACTCATATGCCCAAGTCTATTATGCCACAGTGCCGATTCAAAGTCTACAGCAACTGTATGATCTTCTACTTGCTGAACTACAACAACTGTTCCTTAACATTGACTTTTTTTCATAACAATTAAAGTAGAAGGAACAGTATGACCTGTACAAAGATATAAGGTGCCTACTTTCACACCTTTTGCTACCACTAAGGCACCCTTTGTGACCTTCCAATTTTTATCACTAAATGTAACAACACAACCTTCATCATCTAGTTTCCCTGCTGAAATTAAATTTTTTCTTAACTTTGGAACATGCCTTACCTCATGTAGTAGCCAATGATTCCCATTCTGCAACTTAATCTTGATTCTTCCCTTTCCAAAAATCTGACAGGGTTCGTTATCTTGTTAATAAACCAGCCCAAAATCCCCTTGGACATAATCAAGAAAATAACTTCTATGGGGGGTAGCATGAAATGAAGCCCCTGAATCTAACACCCAAGAATCATTAGCATTATCAAGGGAAAGAATCAAAGCATCCTCATCAAATTTATTACTTACCACATTTGCCTCTTTACTTTCTTCCTTTTTGTCTCCTTTATTTTTTCAAGACCAACAATCTTTCTTTAAATGACCCGGCTTACCATAGTACTAGCAATCCCTCTTGTCTCTAGATTGGGACCTGTTGATGTGTGTTTTATGACACAACAAACATTCTAGAATAAAGTTTCAAAGATGCTCTATCCCCTCTTGAAAAACTACCTCGTATGCTAAGACTGTAAAAAAGATCATACGGCAATTCCAATGTTTCAGTTAGGTGTGGATGACCTCTGTGGTTTGATGTGATGTAATATCCCCATTTTTAGCACTTCACTTTTCAGTGATCGGTAGCCTATTCTTAGTGTGCTGTCAGCAAGTCAGTGGCAGAATTAGGGTTTCCAGTTGTTTGATGGGTTCTCTTGAAGATTCAGGGTTTTGCTTGTTGGAGTTTGGATGTTTGGATTCTGGATTCCTTCTGGGTTTTCAGAGAGCTTCGCAAAGGTATGACTTGCAACTGCTTCGGGCAACCTTTCCAAACTTACTATTTTTAGTAAGTTATGATGGCTACATCTCTGAGTTTGGGATTTTGGATTGCGGACTCTTTATGGGTTTTTAGAAAGCTTCGCAATGGTATCGCATGCGCTGCATTCTAAGCAACTTCTTGAATTTACTATTTTTTAGTAAATTCTATTTTTAGCAGTGGTCCAGTCAGCATCAGCTCAGTAGGCTTTCCTTTTCTGGCAGCTCATTGGGTAATTCTGATTTTTGGCTTAAGGGGTTCATTTTGGAGAAATAAGTCATTTAAAGTCAATAATGTTTTATTTTATAAAATACCCCCTTGTCCTAGTAATATGACTTTAAGTTATTTTAAAAAAGGGGACTTTGAGGGTGGTTATCTCATGAGGAGTTATTTTGATATTTCTAAAGTCAAAAATACTTCTTGGAGAAAAGGACGCCATTTTATGAAGAGGAGATTTTTTATAAAGTCAAAATTGAACCTTATGAAAAGGGGAGCCCAAACTGGAGGGAAAAGGAGTCAATTCAAATTTGAAATTAGGGTTTGTTTTCTAGAAGCTTCTGGAAGGCTTTCACAAAATTATAAAAGGAAGCTTTGGGTCCTCATTTTATTATCTGATATCTTGAGTATTGTTATGCTGCTGAAATGGTTGCTGGATTGCTTCTAGGAATGAATGCCTCCTAGCCTTGGCTCGACTTTGTGCTTGAGAGATAGCACCTAGTGGAGAAGTTTACTTATTGTTGAGAGATTTTGTAGTGAGGTTTGCATTGTAGCTTGAGTTTTTCCTTGTAGTTTAGTTTATTGCATTTCATATCGAAAATTTGGAGTTGTTGATATCATGGTTGATCTATAGTTTTATTCATATCTTTGAAAATAAAAATATTTTGGTTTTGGGTATTGCACATTCCTGTCTAACCTTTTGGGGCGCCCCTTTATGCAAGTTTGCAGATTTTTTTGAGGTTCCTGTGATTTTTCCTACATCAAGTCACCCCTCCTAGGGCCGTACCATCTGTGGGGCTGCATTGGAATGCATGTTAAAATAATACCAAAGCTTTTGAGTGGGTTCTTTGTTGTAACTTGGGCGCCATCATCTTAGGGAGCTTTTGCATTTGATTTCAGGTCAATAGGATTAGTATTGAGTGAGAAAAGAGAATTTTAGTGAGACTAAGAGGTGCTGGTTCAGTCTTTTAGGTTGTTGGTCTGTCAGACCAAACTTGGAAAAATTGCATTTTAGTGTTGATAGAGTGCTAGATAGTCATATTAGACCTTGTGGAGGACATACTTATCATTGCAGCAATTTGAAGAGTTCTAATCTTGTTCATTGCAGGCATCTTCTGATATTTTGTAAGCTGAACAATAGTACTGTCAGCATTCTCTCTTATGTTCTTTTCTTTACTGTATTTCCCACTGGATAAGTGGAAGAGGTTGGCTTGCCACCTTCTTTACATTCTGAAGTTACATTGTATTTCTTTATATCTCTGCCATATGGTCGCCTCATTCCATTCTGGATTGGGTAGCACATACTTGGTGTTGAGTTACTTTCAGTTGTAGTTTTGATTTATTGTACTGACGATCCTCTTGCCATATGACAGCCTCTCTCTTGTTGATATTGAGTGCGCATTCTTGGCAAAGAGTTATATTGTAACTGTTGGTTTGGTTTATCTAACCCTAACGGGTGCTTTCTGCATTGTTGTTGTAATTGCATTCAAAAATCAGAAAAAATTTGGTCCAGTTCTTTACATGTGATTATGCTGGTAACACAAAGGGACTTATGCTAGGCTTGTTCCATTCACAATGAAGGTCTAGACAATGAAGCTCTATTGCTTGGGTCATGGATCAAACAAACCAAAAAAGGAGATAAGGGTTCAAAAGTTCTAATCTATTTCCTAAGAATTCAAAAGACGGTATTGACTTGGTCGAACCAATAACCACGCTTTGCTTCACCACGCTCAATGACAACTACACAAAGGGGGTGCAATCTTCAAGGGAATGTGCTTATGATTTCCACGCCATGAATAACTACCATCAAATCAAACAATAATTATCCAAACAGAAGTTAAGCATCCACAAAATAAGCTCAGGCTAACTTTACGCATTGAATGAAAATCATCCATTCAAAGAAAGTGTGAGCAAAAAGTTTCACCATAATCAACACTTATCAAATCTTGCATTCATCTAACATACATGAAATAAAATCTAAACTATGATGAGGGATAAGAACCATGACAACTCCAAAATAAGAGAAGCAATCACCATCAAAACAATGCATGCATTACTTATTACTTTGGCAATCTTACAACAGTTGCTTATGTCAACATGTTTTGCAACATGCTCCCATGCTTTACAAATGAGGGGTTGAGCTCAATTTATAGGCTCCCCAATTACAATTCAATGGCTTCTCCTTTGTGCTTCGATCTTGGATGATTTTGGCTTCTCCTTCTCACCTCGCCTTGGAGCACCTATTTAGACTTGAAGTCATTAAGTCTTTCTTCCTGGATTGCTTTGGAATTCCTTCACGTGCCTTGAATTTGGAGAGGAACTATTTGGCCATGATTTTTTAATCGTCCAAAGTCTCTGGAAAAATTTTCTTCACATCTTCCTAAATCATCTGGCATGATTTTAAGTCATTGGAAAAATTTTCTCTAGACATTTTGATGTTTGGACTTAGGTGAATTTCCAAAATGCCAAACATACTTAGGAAAAATTTCAAGTTTTCTATCTTCTCTTTGATGTGGCGGACTTCATTCATGAATAAGCCATCTCTAAATGCCTATGGTGGACTTTGCTTATATTTAGGCCATCAAGACTTAAGCTAGGTGGACTTAAAGCTTAATCTCAAAGCTACTTTCTTAGAGCAGACTTCTCTTTAACTCATGCCATTGACTTCTTAAGTGGTTTTTATCTCATGTTAGGCCAAGGGCGGACTTGCTCATAGTTTATGCCATACTTTACTTCTTATGGCGGATTTCACACATTTTCTAGCCATTTACTAAATGACTAAGGGCGGACTTCAGCTTGCAACCTGCCACTCAATTTTTCTTGGCTATGCCTTAGCCACTTCATCTTTTGTCTTGGGGCGGACTTCAACTCTCTTCAAGCCACTTTATCTTTGACTCTTCTCTTTGCCACCTTCTTATGTTCAAGGCGGACTTGCCTTGTTTCCCTGCCACTTCATCTTATGCCTATAGCGACTTCATCTTTTCTCAAGCCATTCCATCTTTTGCTTATGGCGGACTTCATCTTTCTTCAAGCCATAACCTTTTATGGTGGGCGGAGTTTGCTTCATGTCTGGCCATTGGAGGGCGGACTTCATCAAATGTTTGCCATCTCAGCATTTTGTCTTGGGGCGGACTTGACTCCATGTGTTGCCATTTCACATTCTTCAAGGGCGGACTTCCACTCTTTTCATGCCATAGTCTTTTAGGGTGGGCGGACTTGCTTATCTTTGTGCCACCTCAAGGGCGGACTTTGTCTACTTGCTAGTCATTCAAGCTTTTGTTGAGGGCGGACTTTAGCCTTGATCTGACCATCTAACACATGGACATGGGCGGACTTGACTCATTTGCATGCCACTCAAGGCAGACTTTGCTTCTTTTGATGCCATTCAACACTTTATCCAAGGCGGACTTGCTTGTTTCCCTTACCATTCAAGGCGGACTTCATAGGAGGGCCTGCCATTGTTCCTTTTGCTTAAGGGCAGACTTGGCCACTTTTGATGCCACTTTTCTATGCTGTTGGGCAATTTAGGTCTCTCTTTGCCATTTCATACTTGAACATGGGCGGACTTCATCAGATTTCAGGCTATTTCATAAGGCTGGGCGGAGTTGCCTCTTGCTTCTGCCATTCACATTGCCTGGCTGTAGCCTTCTGACATTAATTTCACTCATCTCAGTGCTGGTTGGACTCCAATTTGCCATGATTGTTCAGATTTTTCATGGATTTCTCAGATTTTTACATGAGTTTCTCATATTTCAATATGAATTTCTCTGATTTTTCACCATTTTTCTGTGATTTTCAAACGATTTTTCCAGATTTTTTAATTTTTTCGTGATTTTCCAGAATTTCACCATGAATTCAAAAAAATTTC